>KZ063057.1:0-21240 GCA_002091835.1 Anopheles maculatus
AGTTCCAATATCACAGATAACAAGAAAGTAAACTATGACACGCACTTTATACGAACTCCCGGTGACTCACGGTATAGCCCATGACTCTCATGCTTGGAGTTAAATTTCTCGATCGTGCTCTCATGCACTTGTTGCAGCGCGATCGCTCAGGAAAGACCGCTCTGTGCCCCCCGGTGCATTTTTCATGTTTTAGTACGTCTTTTTCTGTCCTCTTTACTTTCCATTCCCACTGCGTAATGAGCATTACACAATTGCATGTGTCAGCAAACTCTGCTGGTGGCAAAATCCGGATCGGAAATGTCACTAACCGGCTCGTGATGCGTGTGTTTTTTTTTGCGAGGATCAATTAATAGAAATTAAGGGTGTGCCATCACACGCACAGCAACAGCCGCCTGTCCATGAGATCACACGGGAAGGCCCGGCGATGTCTTCTAATGAGACATAATGTAATCGGTTTGTTTGGTGCATTTCCGGTATTTGTATCTCGCCGCACTGGTTGCAGTCGGACGGACCGGTGGTCACTGCTGCATGACTGCTCCCGGACTTTACTCTAAAAGTGAAACCATAATTTCTGAACCCTGCTCTCCCATCGCGTATAGGTCAGCTTGGGGCCCGGTGCGTGTAGTGAAGTCACGCGGAATGATATTTGTAGCCAATCCAGCGCAGCAGGCCCTCTCCACGAGATGTGTTTGTGTGTGTGTGTGCACCAGTTGCATCCGGGTTCCGGGTTTGACGCGCAGCGTTAGTGATCCAGCGCAAGTGATTTAATTTCGATATAAATAGCAAATTTTCCCCGCCATCCGACGGGTACACGACGGTGTTTTCCCATTTCTCATCGGACGGCAAACTAAACCACACCGTTACCGTGTTACCTCGGTCCTCTTCCGGCCGGATAGAGCTTTTTGTTCGGTCCGCTCTGTGGACTGTACGCAGTTACGTCGACGAGTCGTGTACATGTAAAAAGTGTGACTTACAGCGCAAAACGACCGACAAACGTGCACGTACGCCGATGTGTGCCGGAGTTTGTACAGTACAGTTTGCTCCAAAAAAAAAAACATTGACACACCGTGGACAAAGTCATCGCTGCACGGCGAGAACTAAAAACACCGCGAGTGAGCGTTCGAGCGGGAACACAAGTAGCAAAACAGCAAATCAAGCAGCAAAAGTAACTGCACACTACTCCCGGAGCAGTAGGTCTTAGCGCGTGTGTTGTTGTGAAGTGCCCCTAGGAAGAAGGGCACCAACGAAAACCTCCGCCACCAGGCCACCATGGCACTGTACATAACGGAACACAACAACCGCTATCGGAAACGACGACGGAGCCGCGTGTTCAGCACCTGCGTCAGTGCGGCCGTCGTCGAAAAGGTAACGGAACAGCAGCCCAGACTCACACGCAGCCCAGATTTCAGCCCCCCAGAGCAAGCGAACGAGTGAGATAGATTAATGCTCGTGGTTACCCTTTTCCATCAACGAACCGCTTTCCGGTGTAGCTAATTCGCGCTAGTAAGAGATGACGCGTAGGTCTCGTGGGGGAAAATTTTCGGACCAAAATCCGTTCCATTTCCTTGCCCCACATCGCTTGCATTAAACGCTCACTCGTCTCTCACGGTTGATTCTTAATTCGATGATACAAACGAAACGGCCGCACCCCGCATCGGGTCGGAAATAATGGTCTTTATCTTCGCGTCAAACGTTTCTTCTTCATTTGGTCGAGTCCAATGGGTCTCGGTACAGATAACCCGCAACCGAGAAGGTATCGCTAGCACAGACCCCGGTGCTTTAATCTGCTAATTTGGAAGCTTTTATTGTAGTAACGTGATCGTACCCCAAACACAACAAGAGCCTCCAATGTAGATGATGTAGCAGCGATGACAGTAACCAAGTACAATCATTTCCGCTAGGCGCATTTTGCTTTTTCTCCTTTTTAACGACACTTAAAGCGAGTTTAGTTGTGATCCTACCGAAAAAAACGATTGTCGGGGCATGAAAATGCCAATCGCGCGCCAACTTTCGATTACCATCAACATATTTTTTGATGAATCTAGAACATTATTATGCACACTGAATCTAAAATTCATCTTTGCTGAAGTACAACGCCATCAGTGACTGACTCATTCCCTGTAACTTATTACAAAATCTTTACCCGCTTGTAGTTGAAATTGATATTGGAAACATATTTTTCCATTTTTACAACCATGCTCCATCGCCGCTAGAGTACCATTGCGTCGGTACATAAATATCACTTTCCATCCGGAACATTCATTCCCGAAGTTTATGCGTGTTCGGTTCAGTACGGCGTACGTGGCAGGTGATGGCCGACAGCAGCAGCACACGGCATGAATATGGAAATGTGGCACATTTATGCAAACAATTTGTTTTCCAAAATACCGCTCCACCTGCTTCCCATCGCTCTAGCAATCGGGTCGGTTAGGTAAGGTTCGGGTTTACATGGAGTGAACGTTTCCCACCCAACGGTTGCGGAATAAATAATTTGGTTTTGAGAACTTCATCCCAATCGGTTCTCGTTGCCGTTGCGGTGTGCTTTTGTACGTAAATGTGTTGCAGATAACTTTTGCCAACACGTGTGCACGCTCGTCCGGTACTAGAACACTCCAGTTGAATACATGTCAGTGGTACACTTAAACGAAAATTTAGTGGTCTCCTGCCACCAGCCGCCAACCATCGGGGACATTAACGGAGAAGAGCATCCCAACAGTACCGGCCATCGGTGTGATTTATATTCCCGCGAAATAGTGATGTCACTTTCATGGTCTTTTTTCTTGCCCGGCGAAAAACCCAGCAACAAGCATCCCATTTTCTTACGAAAAGTTTGTCCATTTATCTTAAGAATTGGTGTCCGCGGATGACAAATTATTATTTATTCTTCGTCTCCGGCTTCTCACTGAACACAAGCGTTCAAATCGTGGTAGTAGCCTCGCAACACTTGGCAGTCCCTCCTCGACTTGAGTAGAATCAAGTTCAAGTTCGGGGCCACAAAGCTTGGGTGCCTCACGGTCGCGCTCGATTTTCCGCTCGTGATCTCCGAGATGGGGACAAACCGATAAGAGGTTTTCATTGAGTAGACACGCTTTCGACGAGAAGCAGCAACGGTACACCACTCGTGTGCGTAGTCAGCAGTAGTTTAGCCGAGTCAAGTGCTCGCAGTTGTGTTCAATAGCTCGTTTCGAATCGTTTTTGTGCGTAGATGCTCTACCGCTTGAGATAGAGACCTAACTTTTAAGTGTCTTACTGTTGTTGTTTTGTTTTTGCGTGCGTGAAACAATGTATCTAACCACCATCTGTTTTTTCTTCCAATCTGCATCCACAGGGCGATTACATCAAACATCCCGTACTGTACGAGCTGAGCCACAAGTACGGCCTGCCGGACAATGTGTCCGAGCATCTGCTGCCCGACCGGCTCGAGGAGATCAAGGAGGCGATCCGGCGCGAGATTCGCAAGGAGCTCAAGATTAAGGAGGGCGCCGAGAAGCTGCGGGAGGTCGCCACCGATCGCCGGTCGCTCTCGGACGTGGCCTCGATTGTGAAGAAAAGCAACAACAAGCTGGCCGAACTGAAGTCCGAGCTGCACGAACTGGAAAGCCAAATCATCCTCACACAGGGCAACAGTGTCAGCAATAATGGGGGCCACGGTATGTATGCCAGGCGGTGTGCAGTGTTTTTTGAAGTATTTGCCCTTTTTAGAATCTAGGGGATTAATGGGATGGCGACAAATTATTTACGGCGCCGAAATGTATGCAATAAGTGTGAAAAAAAATGCTTCACAATGAAAATATGTTTCAGTACAGCTTGATTTACACACGGGCATCAAGCAATGAACGTCAGTAATGACACCTTTCCCGAGAACTCAAGCTAAATAAGTAAAACATATTGGATTCAAATGAAATGGTACACCGTGTGAGACTGGTTGTGTACTTACAGTATCGTCAATGTCGGCACCGTATGGAGATATGGCGGGATGGAACAATAATCTCATCTACGATTTCAATGCCGACTCATGTTTCGTACCGTTCTTTGTAATGAAACACCTTCGCAGCGACATTTCACCGCAACGGTTTTAAATCCGCCGAACATGTCGACAAAACGATGCACATCGCCCAAAACTGGGTGACAAGCGCCATGTGTGTAATACGAAGAAGAAACCAACAATGTTTGTTGTGATTTTTTTTAAAGGCAAGATGACTGCACGCACTGTAAACACTCTTGATATAGTAGAAGATCGTGGGAAGGTGCGAATGGAGAGAGAGAGAGAGAGAGAGAGAGAGAGAGAGAGAGAGAGAGAGAGAGAGAGAGAGAGAGAGAGAGAGAGAGAGAGAGAGAGCGAAGGAGTACTTAGCTATTTATAATTATTATTGAAACAAGACTAAATCAACAAATTGGAAACCTGAAGCTGAACAGAGTACGAATGCGACTGAGAGGAGATGTCGTCAATAATGTAAAAAACGGTTAATTATTCTGTGAGGCCAGTAAACGAAACGCCTGAATGTAAGATGTAGACATTCCAACCCGATTTTATGTCTCTGTGGATCTTGCTGTATGTGTTGCTCGGCCAAATGGATGTACGTCGGTCTCTCGTGACTGTTTCACTCTCATTCTGCCAACCGGAGAGCAGTTTCAGGCGGATCTCCAGAATTTTTGGGGAATCTGCGCAAAACCCTCCTTTTGCTCGCGGACATCTTAAACCAAGCAGCCGCTTCACGGAAGCGCACCATTAGGACCAGTTGTTCGTGAACATTCCGGTGATAGCTGCGGTGTGGTTTCCTCTACCAACGATCAGCGCCAATGCAATCAACCACAGGAGGTTGGTGTTGATCTTGAAATAACGAAACGATCACAAGCAACACAAATTTTGAGATGAAAATCTACCCCCAGTAAAAAATAAAAAAGCAACTGATTTATGGCAAACTCTTGATCAGCATCATCCGTCACGTTTGACTTCATGGCGACGGAATTTCTCTGTGTGCTCCCGGTCGATCCGGCGATCGAGTGCATTCGTGTGTCCCAAGAACAGAAATAGAAGAGTCAAAACGTTGCTCTCGCCCGTACGTCCGTACGTAGATATAGTATTGGAAGAAAGCGGTTCACAGTGCATCTCCGTTCGGGATTGTGTAAAGTTTGATTATTCGAAGGTGGAAAACTGTATCCTCCGCTGTCGGGGTGTGCACTCGATTTCATAGTAATCTTATTGTGGCAATCAAACACCGAAAACTGAATACTGTGCTAAGGGTGCGTAATTATCAGGGCGAGGAAATTCCCTAAAATACAGTTTCGAATTCCGTACCGTGCGTCTGTGTCGGCCGTTTTCATCGGGTGAGAAAATTGCTTCGGAGTGATACCGTATATATATCTTGCCCACTACAGCTAGGCCCCCCCAAACCGTTTCAATCGCCACGGCAACAATCAATGAGTTTTCCCGCCTTGCCACTGTATGTGCATTCCACATTTTTCTCTCTCTATGCCGGCAGCTTTAAAGCAGCTGCTACTTCAAGTGGCCACGATTGAGTTATTATGTGCAATATCAGGTTCCGGGGCCCCGGGCCGGGCCGAGCGATACGCTTTGGTTGTCGATTATAGTGCTCGTTTATCAGTGTCTTCCAGTTCACGCCCCTTCCACATCGATAGGGATGCACCGTTCCAGCGGGTGCAGTTGGTGGCTTGCCGAAAAAAAAAATCGCATAAAGAGTTATCGATTCAAACCCTGCCTGGTGTGAAGGGTGTGTAATCAAGCGAACGAATGTGAACGAAAGGGAAATTGAACCGAGCGAAAATGCAGCCGAGTGAAATGGTTACATGCATGCATAATGGTCGAGCCAATAGACAGAGCAGCGCAGTGGCAGGTTGGCTTTTCTCGCACCAAATGAACCACACCAGACAATGTTGGACGGACGGTAAAGAGCAATAGGAATGAGAAGAAGCAAACCAAACAAAAAAAACATCACACAAGAATTGTCAGAAAATGGGTTTAAAAGCAAACAAAAGAAAATGTTTGCCGGTTTGTGTATTGCGCATTTTTCCCTTCCTTCTGTTGCATACGTAACAGACATATACATACACAACGATTGTCCTCAATTGAACTTCTACTGCATTGAGCGGGAATCAAACAAAGAGAGAGAGAGCGAGGGAGAGAGAAAAGTGACCTGAGTAACATTAGGCGTATGAGTAAAGAAAAATCCACCCCCACAAAATGTGCACCGAAGTGGGTGGAAAATGAAGGAAAACTGGCGGTAAAGAGGGGGTAGAGCGGGGTCGGCAAAGGTAGAGTCGAAACAATAATCCAATTATAAATAATTCCAACATTTTCCTCCATTACTCGGAGTGTACGTGGGCCACCCCGTGTTTCATTTCCTTCCTGCCTTTTTCGAAGTTTTCCCGCACACGCTGTTCGACATAGCCAAGAACTAAGTGCCGGGGCGGGGGTCCCACTTACGAGATCACTTACACAACGCGTCGATGATAGTGCTTGTCTATTCGCTTAATGCTGTGATTATTGATTATGCATTAACTTTATAAAAATATTATCACATTTCATTCCATTGGTGGTGGTATGCTCTGATCGGGGGAGACCTCGCACTATGTGATGTGTGCTTCTCTTTTCACATCACAAAGGGTCATCATCGACATAGTTGCGCTCGATCGAAAAAATATCTACTGAACAAATGGACATTAGGTGAATGTAGCATGTGTAACCTTTCCACCACAAAGCAACAACAATCACTACAAGTATGGGGGAAAGTGTAAAAACATGTATGATCCTGGTCACGACACCAAGTTATGTAGTACTATTCTTTCCTTTACTAATTGTAGCTTTTCTTTTTCTTCCAGATCCCATTCTGTCCACCGTCATCCCGAGTGGCCCAGAACTTACCGCCAACGACAAGCTACTCATATCGCTCGAGAAACAGCTCAGCATCGAGACGAAGGTGAAGAACGGTGCCGAAAACATGATCCAATCGATCTCTAGCGGGCACCACGGTCGCGATAAGAAGCTGCTGGCCGAAGCACATCAGATGCTGGCAGACTCGAAAGCCAAAATCGAATACCTCCGGCTAAAGATCCTGAAAGTGCGTCAAAACAAGCTCAGCAGTAAGGTTTCGGAAGAGAACGGTGGCGAATCGACGACAGCGACCAAGCAACCGCAGGAACTGGAAACGTCGCTGGACGATCGCATCGAGGAGCTGCGCCATCGGCTTCGAATTGAGGCGGCCGTCGTGGATGGTGCGAAGAACGTTATCCGCACGCTCCAGAGTACAAAGACGATCGATAAAAAGGCACTGCAAGAGGTACGTATCGGTGGGAACTGTGTTGTTGGGTTTTTGTTTTGTTATACTTTTAGGCAATCGTGCGCGCGCTGCACAGCCCAATCTCATCTGTCAAGTGTCATAAATGTTGATTGAATTAGTGATGAAGCGACTCGAACAAACGAATTAAACGCTATCTTACGTACCAGGAACACTCTGGAACCCGGTTGTTATCTTGCGCGTGGCAAATTCAACCAAAGGCATTTATTGTACCTTTGTCTTGCGAGACGATTTACACATCTTTCGAAAAGCGAACATTACTATAAATTTAAACACTTTCATAATAACATAAAGGACGACAATCAGGAAAGCAATAACATCCAGAGATTCGCGCTGGAAAAAGTTCATATCCGCACCCGGGTAGTGTAGCTGCGGTGCTCCACGGTGGCGTGCGACATACTCCACCCAATAGCAAGCAAGCTCCATAGCACTCTGCGGACGGTCCCGAAACAGGGTCGAAATTGATTTTGCTTGTTCGGCGAATCGATGCTCGCGCACCATAATGTTGACGGCACGCGAAAACGATCGCTCATCTAGGTCCTGGTAGTCTAACTTCATCGCAATGCCTTCGTCCACCATGGATTGAATGTTCTGGAACTGTTCAGCAAAGATGGGAATGCCCAGCACCGGCACTCCATGGTACTTGGCCTCAGCCATACCACCCAGACCGCCGTGCGAGATGAACAGCTTTACGTTCGGATGTGCAAGCACATCGTCCTGAGGCAACCACGCTTTCGAAAGTACATTTGGAGGCGCATTCGGAATGCTGTCGCTCTCCCACTTCCACAGCACACGTTGTTTCAACTGAGCAAAGGTCTTCAGAATCGCATCAAGCTTCGCCTGGGGAAGATCGGCGGATTTAAGATTTGACCCGAGACAAAAGTAAACGACACCGTGCTCTGCTCCATCGAGCCAGTCGCGAATGTCCGCAGGCAGTGGGTCTGGTTTCGCTTTGATCTGTAGCCCGCCAACCTCGACCATATTTGGCAGGTACGGACGTGGTGTTGCCTGCGAGAAGTGGGTGTTGAGCAGCACGAGCGAAACATTGCGACGGACATCCTTGAGCGGTGGGTAACGATCCGCCGGGAAGTGCCGATTGTAGTACGAAGTCTGGACGTAGTCGGAAACTTCACCCATTACATTTTCGACACAGGAAAAGAGAAAATTCTTGATACGACCAAGAAAATCCATCGCACCTTTTCCAGCGACCATCATGTGCGGCACCGTTGCAATAGCTCTCGGATTGCCAACGAAGTCAGCTGTAAACTTTGTCATCCCGGCCGGATACAACACCACAGTCGGTGCGTTAAAATGAGGTCCGAGACCCAGTACAAAATCTGCCACAAAAAAGCCAACAATCACCAGATCGAAGTGCTCATTCTTCAGTGCCTTAAACTTCGAGTCTTCCAGTGCCATGTCCGCTGTTTCGAACTGACTCTGGAAAAGGTGCACAATACCACCAAACGAGTTGCCTTGGTTCTTCTGCAGAAAGTCCTTCGTCATCTGCCCGAGGTCAACCTTCTGCACAACGATTTCTCGGTAGTTGGGTACCGGTTTGGACAGTTTGTACGGGCTCACCATTGTAACCTACAAGAACAGCACCGAATTAGCCAATTAACTTCTTTTAGATGATCGTACTTACATCATGCCCACGCTCTGCCAATCCTTTTAGCAACGCCTGCCCGACGATCACATGCGATCGACCCGAGCTTGGATAAATGCACAAGATTCGGTATGCTTCCAACTGCGCAAAACAGCAGCATAGCACCACCCAAGCACAAGCAACGCCCTGTGCGATCTTCATTCTCACTACAGTCTCGCTGGACACTTCACTCTCATCTGAGCAAATGCTCCGTCATTGCCCATCTAATAGAGTGTCCATAAGTGACGTTGTCTGTTTCTTATCGACGACGCAACAGTAGTTGTGAGCAGAGTTCCGAGAGTGACCTGCTCCATGAATGGAAGCTTGCAATGGAATTCCTTCGCACTTTGCACTGATACACTTATACCGCGAACTTGTAGCGTGTAAACGTGTTTTGTTTATCTCCACATTTTGTCAAATGTGTGCGAGTGCGAACGTACGCCGAGCCTGGTTAGCTACACCATCCATCAACACCACTCGCATATAAAATCTGCCATATCATCCCGTATGCCGTTGTCAGATTGAATTGTTTGTCGATCTCTCTATGCATAAAAATACGATAAGATAAAACAAGGGTCAAATACCTAGTGGAAAAGTACAGCTGACCATGGTAAATATGCAACGGAGAGCGTTTGTTTCGTCATTGTTTTATACTTTATTGTGCATATCACTGGTAAAAACTGGTAGAACCACTCACACAGGTTGAGGCAGCGTGGCTTTAAGCATCCCGATATGTAATCGGATTGAAGAGTTTAATACTGCTTGTGAAACTATTTTTTCTTCTGTTTTTTCGCCGTCTTTTGAGCCGATTTCGAGCCACCGAACAAAGTATTTTTCACTTTTCGTACTACAATTACCACGATCTTGAAGACGATATAGAGCACAGCAAACATAAACGCGTACACATCCAGCAACGCTGACTGGAACAGGTTTAGATCCGCACCTTGATAATGTAGATGGGGCGCACCGTGATGTCGAATGACGTACTCGACCCAATAGACTCCTGTTGCAAGAGCTCCCATGGGACGATCTTTGTACAGTGTGGAACGGCCCTGGATGTGCTCGCGGTACTTGGGATCACGGAGCACCTCCTGCACAGCACCACTTAGCAATGGTTCCGTCAGTTCATCAAAGCTCACCGAAAGACCCCATCCTTCCTTCACGACCTGCGCCACGTTACCGTCCTGATCACCAAACATCGGAATGCAAAACCACCGTGCGTAATGAACAATTTCAAATTGCGATGTCCTAGAATCGCATCCTGTGGCAACCACTTGCCGATGAACACGTTTGAAGGCTTGTTGGGCATTTCGTCCTGGTCCCACTTCCAGATCACACGTTGCTGTTGCCCACGAATCATTGTCAGGATAGCATCCAGCTTGTCCTGCCGCATGGTCGAACTCTTCAGATTTGATCCGAAGCTAATAAAAATAGCTCCTTCCCGGCCGGCACCGTCCAGGAATTGCTGCAGTTCCGGTGCCATGGGTTCGGGCTTGACGTTTATCTGAATGCCGCCCACCTCGACCATATTGGGAACGTAAGGTCTTGGTACGGTTTGCGTGAAGTGAGTGTTGAGCAGCACGAGCGATACATTCCGCATGGCCTCATCGTAGCTACGGAAGCCTTTTTCAGCGGGGAAGTTTGATCTACAAAAGGTGAATCGTACCATTATTTAAACCAACAACTATGTGTGCAAGATCTTACTCATAGTAGGGCAGTTCCATGTGGCGCATGTACATCATCATAATCTTCTCCACTCCATTCACAACAGTGTTTGCGACTCGATCGAAGAATGTCATTGGATTTCGTGGACCCAGCAGTATGTGTGGCACTGCGGCAACTTCGGCTGGGTTGCCTACAACATTGGTCAAACCCGAGCTGGAAGCTGAGAAGTATAGTACCGTCGGACAGCGGAACAGCTCTCCGACACCAACTATAAAGCTGTTCATGAAAAAGCCCACGATTGCAAGATCAAACTTTTCCTCGCGTGCAAGTTGAAGAAACTCCGGTGCGTTGATGGTGACATTAGACGATTCCTGTGCTGCTCGCAAGATCTTCGGTAGCAGCTTCAACATGTTCCGACTTCCACCCTGCATGAAGTCGTTCATGATGGACGAAAATGCGTTCTCAATTGGCACGTAGACATCCCGGTAGTTCTTCGGTGGTTTCTTCAGTGGAAACGCACTAACCATTGTGACCTTTTGTATTGACGTGACAGAAAACAAGGCGTTAAAGCAAACCATTTCTTGATCGTTGTTTAGTAGAATTTACCTCATGTCCACGGTGAGCCAGTTCCTTAAGCAGTGCCTGTGCTCCCAGTACATGGGACTTGCTCGCAGTCGGAAAGACGCACACAATTTTTGCTGACTCAGCATGACCGATTAGCAACAGCAGGGTCGCCATTAGGCCGACGCTGAAGGTCAGCTTCATCATTATACCGCTTCCCGCACTATTCATCTCTCCTTATCCACTAGATTCACATGCACAGTACACACTAGCCGGCACGATCGCGTACGGCGTAATGAAGCTGCGTCCGACGATGAGCGATGATTTTAAAGCGTGTGATCGATAAAGGCTCTCCCTATCCTGGGGGTGAGATAGGATTACACTCATAAAAGCCGGTGGAGAATAATCGCACATTGCTGTGCAGCGAGCGTCGGTAACCATCTTCCGGCTCTCCTGGTAGCTCTCCGGATCATTGTGTCAGTTGACGAAGACACACACACACATCACAAACACTTGTTTTGGGGTGCAGAAGGTACACGCATTCACTCAAACAAAACACGCAGGTTCTAATTGGGCGAATTATCACTGTAGATGTGTCATGTTTGGCCCACGGCCAAATGATATCTGATGTTTGAGCACAGATGGACCTGTGGTTGTGGATGGACACGGTTCGCTACTGGGGAACTGCAACAACAACATTGTTGTGATAGAAGTGGCGCCTTCACACACATATTGACACCACAATCAACCAGATTTGTCGTGCATGTGTGTTTGTTCCTTGGTGGGGGTATTCGGTTCGATGTAAGGGTTATGTGTCGCTCTGTAACGTTTCGTATATCTCCCGCATTGATATGACGTCACCTCTGAACAACATGCATACTCGTTCTTGTTTTGCACGTCGTGCTGTAAGCATTCGTTCCTCAAGCGATCGTGAAGATAAATTCATTTATCTCTTCTTCTCCTACCTACAACTTGATCGCTAGAAATTCTTAATGATCTACTGGTTATAAAAACGAACACAATTTCTTCAAAAAATCTTGCACAATCAGACGACGATCCTCTTTATCCTCTTGGATAATCAACCCAACTAAACTGCAGAACCTTATCCCAACACTCCGACAATGTCACTGAACTTTCCTTGCTACGGTTCGCGATCTTCGTCGATGACAGCACCCGTTGGACGTGGTTTTGAAGCGACTGGTGACCGACGACCCCGATTCAAACGTCTCGTTTGCACGCTACGCTACTCGACCCGAAACACGATCCCTCACCACGATTGTCTGCAAGTGTGTGGCGTGCGTGTGTGTACCATCCCACACCAACCATCCCGCCCTCGTTGTTCCAATTCCGTTCGGCCGGATTTATTTTTGACGTTTCACCGGCGGGCAGCGTAGGCCGAAATGTGAAACACCACCATCCTCAGTGGCTCCTATCGATGGTGGAAAATGGGCAAAAAGAAAAAAAAAATCACAAAACACTGACCACACACTGGTAGTGTGTTTGTGTTTGTTTCGTGATGTATTAATCCGGCGAACCGATCGGTCGCTAGTAAGCGGATGGCGCTAGTGGTCCGTGGTTTAAGCTAGAAGCTGGGTGAGATCCGCACGACGATATTCTTTCGTGTGTGTTACTGTGCTTTGTACGAACCAGAATCGACCAAAAAGGCGGGAGAGACTATGGAAGACGGCGAACGGCGTCGTCGTCCTGGTGAGCTGCAGCCAGAACAGCAGCCGTCACCACACCATCACGAAACCAGGAGTCATACAAAGAAGTGCAGTCACGGTCATCACCATCATCATCATCACCATCACCATCACCACTACCATCATCATCATCATAAACAGGAAAAGCACGTGGAGGAGGACTTAACCAAGCAGCAGCAGCAGCAGGAGCAACAACGTCATCACGACCATCGTCACCACAAATGTCATCGACGGCATAGGTCACCATCGGAGGTTAGTTCGTTTGTGCTAAAGCGTTGTACCGATTTGCAATTTTTCATCCAAATCGTAGCGCGAAAATCCACTTCGACTGTTAGTGAGAGTTGTTAAAAATAGAACCGCTTCCGCCATTCATCAGTACAGCAAGGAGGAACCAGCCCCTTTACCGCGCGTTTTCGTAGACGCGTGAATGAAGGAGGAACATCCTGCAAGAACGAACATACCGTACACCTGCGTATGAGGTCGCCTTTCATCCTGTTTCGATTTATAAATACGATCGCTTGTTTTGCTTTTTGTTTTGGGTGGAAAACAGGCATCGGAAATGAAGATTTGTTGCATTTAGTTTACCGTCACTCAAAAACAAGAAAAGGCGGCAGTACCATGTTGGCAGCGACTGACTATAATGCCAGTAGTGTACCTATTCTGTTCTAGTTTTGTTGAACTTTTTCCCATTTTGTGTTCACCGCAACCAGTGACTTCACAGTGGAACACTACGCGGTGGTTACGCTAATGAAGGCGCATGTTTTGTTCGGCCGATGTTACGAAATCTGTCGAATCGGCTTTAAACAATTAGCCTCCCCCGTATTCTCCGTTCCCATCACCCCTTTATCTTCGTCTTCGTATGCAGCGTTTGTAGTTGATGTTTTTCCTTCAGTAGTTAGGAAGTTCCCTGCTCCAAATCCCCAAAAAGCGCGGTACGTGCACTGATAATATTTATTCGTTCGAGGTTGCGTCGTTCAGTTTTCACCTCCATCTCTCTCTCTCTCTCGCTAGACTTCGTCGTTGTTTGCAGGCCCGTTCCCCGACAACCTGCGATGGGGCGAAAGGATGTGTGTAACGCGCCTTTGCTTGTTTATGCTAGCACGCAAGTCGGTGGTTTTTAGAGTTCGTCGGTGTGTCGTTCGTTTGTTTTATCGCCCGTCGCTTCGTTGAGGCAATCATTTACGGCACATAACCGATTGGCAAACGCGTAAATAGTGGAGTCGTGTTTTTTTCTGTCTCCCCATTTAGTTTTTCTTTAACAGGGTGGATAAAGTCTTGACAAAACTGAGAATCGGGCAATATTTTCCTCGAAAATCGTTTGTTGACGTAGAGAAGCAAAGCAATGACTGATTTAGGTAGCGTTTGACGGATTTCACCAATTTAGTTCACTATAACAGACGATATTTGGTAAAATTATGGAGTTTTTAAATCTAGAAAAGTAATTTATTGCCCTTTGACTAGTTCAAAATTGTATTTGGTCTTCATTGACATCTAATTTGACTCGTCATAACTTCTTTCTAAGCCTCAGAACGTATAGGATCTTCTTTTATGAGGTTTTGAATCTAGAAAAGTAATTTATTGCCCTTTGACTAGTTCAAAATTGTATTTGGTCTTCATTGACATCTAATCTGACACGTCAAAACTTCTTTCTAAGTCTCAGAACGTATAGGATCTGCTCTTAATCAGAAGGACTTGTTTCATTTACAAACGTGTTCCCCTACTTCTTCTTGAACTGGTATGGTCATAATTTAAGCTATGTATTGTAGTAGATGCCTTCCTCTACGTATATCAACTACAGCTTTTTAAAAATCTGAGCATAAATTTAACATCCTCATCCCCGATGGATATAGGAAAGAATGTTTAGTACTCATCAAATTCCCTGCCACGTGGAATTTCTCTGACGATGGTGTAATGGAAACGGTAACCCTAATCCTAAAGCGATTAGCTAAGGAATCCTAGGGCATCCACACCGGATGATGGACCGCCTTTCGATGACTCAATTATATCGTTTCTGACCCCATTTCATCCTGTACCGAGGTTAATTTATTTACTTCGCATTTCGTTTCGTATTCCCACTGATTCGCGTTAGTATATTAAGTGGCTGACGTTTGGTTGCTAGTTTAACCTACTTTAGGACGTTCCGAATGCGTGTTCGTTTAGGTTGGAGATAAATAGGAAATGACAAATTGCACATACAGGAAAACACAGGGAGTGACTTAACATCTTCATTTCCCTAATCCCTACATTCGGCGGAAAATGGAGTTTGCAACATGTCAAACTTCGTTAAAAGCATTCTCCCCGAGGCAGTAGTTCTCCCGTTTCGTCATCAATTCAGAAAAGGGTGAGACAGGCTTTGCCATTAAATCAGCTACGAAAAAATGCTCTCCCTCTCAGCCGTGATCCTGCCTGTCTCTCTCTCTCGCTTGTGCGAACGTTTCTTCGATTATTTTGAGTAAAAATCACTTGCTTTCCATCCATCTGACAGGACAGGCCAGTCGTTTCGATACGATCGTACCGATCGGCGGTCCGTCTGTCTGTTGTCTGTCTGTCTTGTATATTTTTCCTCCCCCAATCGATCGACGACCGTACAACGATCGTCCGAAGACCAACCGAACCCGAAAGCCATTGTTACGAAACAACGGATGAAAACGAAACTGTAGCCCCACGGCGGCTTGTGTATTGTGCTCTCGGTCGGCCGCTTTCTGAACGAACCGACGATATTGTACCGCTAAGTTCGGTTCGCGTATGTTTATGCCAGTATGACAGCGGCTGTGAAGCAGTGACGAACTTCCGATCCGTGCCTGTTCCCGTACGGAAAGAAAGAAAGTCTGCCATTCCGTAAACACAGCCAAGCTGTCGTTGCTCAGACGGTTGTACAGTCGTCTACAGAGGCCGTCAAGCAACACGCGCCATTTGCGCTTGTTTGCAGTTTGGATAATGGATCGTGATGAAATGTTCGACGATTGATCGTTTAAAGTGATATCCCATTTCAAGTGTATCGATCGACTGAAAGGGCATCAGTTCTCAGTGTGAACGTGAAGAAAGGATCCATTAGGTGTCACGTGTTCAAAGTTGTCTGCTCGATGGAGACGCCCAGTGTTTCACGGTGCAAGTGAATTTCGGTGCCAGTGTCGTGTGACAAACCAACCTGTGTGTGATCTCATCCAAGCGAGATTGTCCTCAATCTAGAGTGTGTCTGTACCGTTGTGTGCGCGACCTGTTTTGCAACATTTAATGTCAATCAAAAGTAAAACCCCCGGGGAAAATCGAAATCGTAAAATTCGACGTTAACCAATTGTCTAGCAACACGCTGTGTGTGTGTCAGCTCGGTATAGTGGCAGCCGAAGCAGCAGCACGCGCAAGTGTAATCAACAAGTGAGCTCCATAGCCATCCCGCGATCACCAACTGACAGGCTTGTTGTTAATTCGCACGGTTTTCCTCTATTTATATATCCCGTTCATCGGCGGAGCAGCAGCATCATCATCAGCAGCAATCCACTGGCAAAAAGGGAGCAAAGCGATAAAAACCCAGAACAAAGGCGAGAAGGCAGAAATCTGTACTCACGCACGCACGCACGCTCAGGGTGACACGGTGTTTTAATACTGATTTTCTGCTTCAAACCTGCGCTTACAAGAGTAGACAACGAGTGTGTGGTGATCCTCGCTCGTCTCGTCGCAGTTCGGTTTGGTTCTCCGGCGTGGTTGGAATGGAAGGTTGCCAACTAGAACGCTAAGTTTGAGCGGGTTTATTAAGCACGGGCGCACGACAAATGGAGGAACCGGGTGGTGGCAGATGCAAAAGTGTTTGTTAGTGTGTGCTTCTGGTTCTGTGCTGCAACATCGACGACATCAGCAACGACGACGACAACGAAGACGAAGAATCGGCCCGTATTCCTTAGTGCTTCGTCATCACGCACGGCATGTCCGCCCCCGGACTACAGCCACCCGCCGAAATCACTGCCGAATGGACCGTTCATGCACAGCTCACGCTTTCCTCGACCACTCCCACCAGCGACAACAACAGACGTCCTTCAGATGTTCCTCCGCCTACGTCAACGGCCGACGGATGCACCGTGGTCCACCAGCAACCTGGACATCCAGGACCCAACGCCACTGGTCCTGAGGTCCGGGGAGGTGGACCCGATCCAAATGTTACCCCTTCCCCGAACCTCCTCGCTCCTCCGCCAGCTTCATCCAGTGCAGTCGGGAATCCAGTAAAGGTTGTTTATAAATTTAGCACGACTGACCATCCCTTGCAGCAGAAACAGTCCACCGTGTCCACCTCCACTGCAGCGACGGGCGGCAAGAGTAGCGTTATTTTTAACACCGATCCATCATCACCTTCCTCACCGGTTGCGCTCGCTCAGGTGAGACAGAACGCGGTGTCTGTTTGGGGGAATATTTGCTTTGAGATTATCAGTTTTTCCACCACTGGTGTTGGGATGGATGGCTGAGTGTGGAATATGATGGTCGTCCACAGCATTCTCTTGCGGGTTCTCGAGTGTGGGTGGCTTTAGATGCAAAACACCTCACTCCCAGTTTTGTCCCCTTAAAAACGGCGCTGTTGATAGACCGACACTGCATTCCATTCGTGTACGCAAGAGGCAGACAAGGCCGCTAGTGGCAGCAAGAATCTCTTCATTTTCGGTTCACGGTTCAAAATTTGTTTTCCATTTCCACATCAAACGGAGCGAAAAACTATATCTACTATTGACACAAGAAATGGAGCCCCGGTCTGATAGAATAACCCACATTTCGGCAAATGAGACACAACATGTGCTTAATTATATGTAAATATTTGGCTTGGTGCCTTGATTGTGGACAACTCGGACCACTGTTTCGAAGGGGTTTTGTATACGTTTAGGACATTGTTAGTAGAACACCTTTTGGTGCTCCATTAAAAGAGTAAATGTAAGAGGTTTTTTGAAGGCTTTGTTTCTTGCTTCCTGTTGCGTTACGAATGGACGCAATTAGCGATAATTTTAATCTCATTAAAATGAGCCTCTCCCATCTAGACTCCCACCGGAGAGGGACCTCCACCGCCGGGTGTGGAAAATACGGCCCAACTGTTCCCAAAGTGTACCAGCACCTGCAGCATTGTACTGACTGCCTGTACGGATCTGTTACCAACGACTGTGGAAAATACGGCCCAACTGTTTCCAAAATGTACCAGCACCTGCAGCATTGTACTGACTGCCTGTACGGATCTGTTACCAACGACCGACACACTGCCTATCATTGTCAACAAATGCGAATCTACCAACAATATCGTTGTGGATAAAAGCACCAATTTCCCCGAGAAGGTACTGAGCATCAATTTCCACCGTAAAGAATTCGTTTAAGTTGACCAATTTCTTCGTCTCTCTCTCTCTCTCTCTGACTGTCTTGATGTAACAACAGTCCGCTAGCAATTCCAAGGATGTAAGCTGTCAGACGAGTGATTGGGAAACGAACAGCAAGAAAGAGGACAAGGAAGTCGCTACTGCGACGGGGTCTGTAAAGCGTCGAGGGGTTCAGTCGCTACTGCGACGGGGTCTGTAAAGCGTCGAGGGGTTCCTCAGAAATCACTGACCACCGATGCGTGTCTTCTTTCGCCACCACCGAGAAGACGTGGTGAGGATAGGTTTGATTCGGTTAGTAGTCGTCTCTAGGTCACACACACACGTGTCAATGACAATTCTTGCTCGTTCACTGTTTTCAGCTCATTCGCAAATCGGTCTCACCGCTCATCAATCCACTCGTATCGCCAAGTAATACGATCCGCTCGCAGCAATCAAGCGTACGGGATACTTCGGCAGCCAAGAAGAAACCACGCACGGTACATATTGATGTGTACTGTACCGGTTCCGATGCGGAATCGGGATCCGAGTGTGGTTCTTGCTGTTCCTCGAATGAAGGTGCCAAATCACTACCTTCGTCTGGCGCTTCGTCAGCATCTTCGTCTCACTCGTCGGTGTCGTCGGGAAGCCGATTTGACACGAGCCACATGATGGAACTGAAGGCGGCAGCTTCACAGCCGAACATCGATCCTGCCCATCCGACCGTGTACGAGTCGGAGGAGATGCGTGTGCGCCACAAGCGTGCCTCGAATGAAGGTGCCAAATCACTGCCTTCGTCTGGCGCTTCGTCAGCATCTTCGTCTCACTCGTCGGTGTCGTCGGGAAGCCGATTTGACACGAGCCACATGATGGAACTGAAGGCGGCAGCTTCACAGCCGAACATCGATCCTGCCCATCCGACCGTGTACGAGTCGGAGGAGATGCGTGTGCGCCACAAGCGTGCCGGAAAGCATGAAGTTCCCAGGCGTTTGATGCAGCAAACTATCGGTAGTAGCCCGAGGTTCTCCTTGCTGGTGTTATCTTTCATATGCATTTGTCTATTGTAGATCAAAACACGCTTTCCACTATTGGCAGTCTGAAGAGAACAGGCTCTGCACGTCATGGACGCCCGAGGAGAAACACGGCGACCGACGAAATCAATGAATCGAAGCAAATCCTCTTCAGTAAACATCTGGGCGAAGTTCCACCGCAACAGCATGAGGAACAAATCCAGGAAGCATTTAGTACGTACTTCCGACGGGATGTGAGCGATGATGCGATCAGTTCCAACTACGCCCAGTCAGCAGATCGCTCGACTCGTCGTGACGTTACCGGAAGCAGTCTGTCTAGTGCTTTCGCGTGTGCTGGATTCTACGAGGACGATGAGGATGGTGAAGCACGCAAACTGAATCGCAGTGGCACTACCGCAACTCAGTCGGATAGCTTCGAATACGACAACAGCGAGGATCGGTATCGTATCCACGAGATGGAGCGTGTCTGGAAGCAGCAGCACTGGAAGTCTCCTTCAGTCGAAAGGAGACTCCTGCAGATGCATAATCCTCCGACAATCCGATCGGTCTGCCAGAGCCCAGACTCGGAGCACAACTTAACTGAGTCGGATCACAGCTTTGTGTACGATGAGGCACCTCTTCCGCACCACGCTTCCAATCCGTCCCTGAACGAGTACAGTGACTCGAGCCCTTCCACTGTCAAGAGTGCTTCGCAGCGGGCATCGGATGGACCGCACCGATCGATGCTGCTTCAGCAACAAGCCGTCCTTGCTGCAACGCTGCAACAAAAGCGAGAGTTTTCCCCGGTGGAAGGTTACACCGATGAGTACCTAGCGATCGCGAGGCGCTTCGGTAGTCTTATTACGGGTCGGCGGAAACCCGGCACTCATATGGGTCCGGTTCGAAACCCAGAGTGTCCGTGTGAGCACTGTCGGCGCTGGGTGTTGGAGCGTGACTCGGGTGGAAATGGAAGTGTATTGCGTGAGCGAGCCCTATCGGCTGATGCTACGGATGCACCGAATGGTATCGTCGACATGCGTCGACAGTTCCACCTGAGAAACGCCCATATCCGCGAAACTTAATCCATCCAGAGGATGCCTTTGAAGAGCATTTTAAACATTAATTATAGTTGTGTACTCCTCGTTCTGCGTGTCATTGCCAACTGTAGGTTGTAGGTTGTAGGATTGCCATCAATTTTCCGGTAGGTAGCAGGATGTCGATGCATACGCAGCATCGACAAATGTGCGAATAATGACGCAAACAGAATGTGTGGTGTGGATAGTATACTCCCTGGAGGAATGTTTCAGAAAATAAAAGATATACCTTGAACTAAATTTCACATTATCTTCGTTAAGTTAACAACACACATCAGGTAATGTTTCACATTGTGTTAATCGAAAGTCTAACGTTGCAGTGTGGGCAACCTCAACTATCCTATCATAAATATTCCCAATCCCTTGTGAACGACAACTTACTAAATGTTTGTTCTTATTTTGCTTTCTTCCAACCCCGAAAAGGCTCAAGGTCGCTTATCAGAATCATCCCGCAAGCTAGATCTGCTCCGGAAAGCGCTAGATCTTCGACGGCTGGAACTTCCACCGGACTGTCCCACGGCACAGCAGCTAAAAGCGGAACTTCAAAATGTGCAAGCATCCAGCCCCGGTCCCGTACAGTACACGATGCGCAACTCATTCCGTGGCAGCGCCCAGGGTCGACCAGCACAGAGCCATCAGTCGTTTAGTAGATGTGCTGCCGTCACCGGCAAGCTAGAGGTGCGTCTAATGGGCTGTCAAGACCTGCTCGAGGATGTACCAGGACGATCGCGCCGTGATAAAGATGCCGGTTCGTCCAGTCCGGGCGATTTGAAAAGCTTCGTCAAAGGTGTCACCAGCCGCAGTTCGTCGAAAAGTTACAGCGTGAAGGACGAAACGTCATCGGAAATTATGGCCGTGATCAAACTGGACAACATTACCGTCGGTCAGACGTCCTGGCGACCCTGCTCACAGCAGGCCTGGGATCAGCGGT
>KZ063057.1:21308-53650 GCA_002091835.1 Anopheles maculatus
GGTTCAGCATCGACTTGGATCGATCGCGCGAGCTCGAGATTGGTGTGTATTGGCGCGATTGGCGTTCACTGTGTGCGGTCAAGTTCTTGCGGCTGGAGGAGTTCATCGACGACATCAGGCACGGTATGGCGCTGCAGCTCGAACCGCAGGGGGTGCTGTTCGCCGAGATCAAGTTCCTCAACCCGATGATCTCCCGCAAGCCGAAGCTACAGCGTCAGCGCATGATCTTCAACAAGCAGCAGGTGAAGAACATTCCGCGCGCCAAGCAGATGAACATCAACGTTGCCACCTGGGGTCGGCTACTGAAGCGTAACACCACGAGCAGCAGTGCGCCGACATCGGCCGGACCTGGGGCACCTTCGCCAGGGTCGACAACAGCCGGTTCGGGCATGATGGCAAACCAGACCTCGGGCTCGTCCGTGACGACACCTTCTACACCAGGATCGATCGTGTTGCAGTACGATCCATTGCAGGACGATCCAGTGGAAACGTTGGGAGAATCAGCCGATCACAATATCGTGGGACTCGGTGGTGGTCGTCCACTAGGTAAGTTTTTTAATCGGCTAAACGCGTTCGATTATTAACAGTGCTCCATTATATGGATTCTGGATGGATTCTAGTTCTGTTCTGTTAGCAACTAGTGTAACCATTCCATTCGTTCCATGTAAAAGATTCTAACTGTTTTTCCGATGTTGTGTTTTAGGTATCCACGGCGTTGGTGTACTGCCAGAAAGTCCTTCGTCCCACTCGCTACAGAACCAGGGCACACCGTCGGCAGGACGTCCCATTCCTCCACCTCAGTCCATCAGCACGCCGTCCAGCTTCCGGCAGAAAAAGCAACCGATGCCATCACCGCGGCAAGCGACACCACCAAAAATTGATCCCGAGGTAAGCATGCGCGCCAGTAGCAAGAACTTCCATGCTCCGATTATCGTGATCGCTTCCGGGTATCTGGTCCCGTGAGCTTGTTTAAGCCCATCAGCTCGTGGGCAGTTACAGGGGGAATGTATGTGACACGGAACAAGCTTGTGGGCAACCATACTGTTGTACAAATTCTCCCCCTAGGTGCACCGATCGTCCGTCCGTCCGTCCGTCCTTCCCACGGCTTACCGCTTATCGTTTTATGTGCGTGCGTGTGTGCGTGTGTGTGTGAGCGTGCATTTCTGTGTTACGTTTTTCGCCTCCCGTGGGTCTCGTCCCCCATTGGCCTCCTCCGGATTTATCTTTTATCTCTTATCGCTATCCGACCATCATGCCCACCTCAGTCCATCAGCACGCCGTCCAGCTTCCGGCAGAAAAAGCAACCGATGCCATCACCGCGGCAAGCGACACCACCAAAAATTGATCCCGAGGTAAGCATGCGCCAGCAGCAAGAACTTCCATGCTCCGATTATCGTGATCGCTTCCGGGTATCTGGTCCCGTGAGCTTGTTTAAGCCCATCAGCTCGTGGGCAGTTACAGGGGGAATGTATGTGACACGGAACAAGCTTGTGGGCAACCATACTGTTGTACAAATTCTCCCCCTAGGTGCACCGATCGTCCGTCCGTCCGTCCGTCCTTCCCACGGCTTACCGCTTATCGTTTTATGTGCGTGCGTGTGTGCGTGTGTGTGTGAGCGTGCATTTCTGTGTTACGTTTTTCGCCTCCCGTGGGTCTCGTCCCCCATTGGCCTCCTCCGGATTTATCTTTTATCTCTTATCGCTATCCGACCATCATGCTGTAAAAATCGACCAGCCCGCGGACGAGAGTCTGTAGATGTTTCATCGTTGCGGCCTTCTGCTATTTGGAAGTAGCCGTAGTAGCGGCAATAGTAGCAGTGTGCCTGCTACGCGTACTCTAAGTTTTAGTGGTTTATCATCGGTCCATAAACAGGGTCCAATCGAAGATGACGTTAAAGCGAAGAAACGCTCTCTACAACCCTAGCCGGCAACTGATGCGTGGCAGACCGATAGTGTTTTCGCTCATCAAGGAACAAGAGCTGGAAATTCCTCTCATTGTCTCACGGTGGAAGGAAAAGAATCGGGTCGGTAGTGTGGACACCATTCTTACGTTTGTTGTGTTTACGTAGTGTACAAAATATGAGGATCACTGTCATTACTTCTCCCTTCTCGGAGATCGGATCATGTTCCGTTCTTTGTACAGTATCTTGCGCGAGTTACGCAAAGTTCCCTGGAAATTCCTGGACAGAACGTTTACGAGTTTATTGTATAATATTTAAAGTAATTTATGTTTCACGAAATGGATATCCTTCCTTCAGTATCCTTCGCGCGTCTAAATCACACACCTTCTCTATTTATCTTCTATTCTTCTCTGTATTCCTTTCCCTTTCGCGACACGTCTTTCTATCTTTCTCTCTCTTTCCTCATGCACAGTTGGAGTATGCGTTAAGCAAGTTCGATTTCCTTCACCAGCACGATAGTCTTAGTGGTGTTAGTTTGTACGATAAACAGCAGCAGCAACAGCAGCAGAAGCAGCAACAACACGAGTCACCGGTAGCAGCAGTAATACCATCCAC
Organism: Anopheles maculatus; assembly: GCA_002091835.1. Classification (NCBI taxonomy): domain Eukaryota; kingdom Metazoa; phylum Arthropoda; class Insecta; order Diptera; family Culicidae; genus Anopheles; species Anopheles maculatus. Next base: position 23,824 of record KZ063057.1, read on the forward strand.
CGTAAGCAGCGAACAGATAAACAATTGTGATATCAGCAACAACAACAACGCACGGACAGATGTCGATGACGAGGATGTGCCACCGCTACCGGCCACACCACCGCCAGTGCTTCGTTCCTCCAGCATTATTAGCAGCAACAACGTAACACCAGCAGTATTACAAAAGTCCCTGTCCGGGGATCTACTACGGCCCGTACTGTCGATGCCACCGACCGTCCTATACGGAGGCGGCGGTGGATACAACCGTGACAGCTACTACAGTACCGTATCGTCCACGGACAGTCCGATCGTGGAGGAACCGCCATCACCTGCGCCGGGTCATCAGCTGCAGTGTGCCCCATTGTTCCCGGAAGACGATCTTACGTACGACAATATTATTGAGGTCAGAGCACTGTGCAACTCTCGGTACCATTCGCGCCAAACACTTCGCTTTCTCATCTCAAACGCCTCCCAAAAGCCATTTGCCTTCTTTAAACAAACGCATCCATTTTGTGTGTGTGTATGTGCATTTTCTTCTTTTTCATCAATATCGGAATCGATGCTGTTCGTTTTACTGTTTGTTTGTTCCCTAAACACGTACTTTTGTTTCAATTTTGTCCACAGAGTGTGTTCTATCGGGGTTTTTCCTGCATGTTGAATTGAGTTACGTGTTTTTTAAACTTTGTAATGTGTTTTACAAGAAACTTTCCTTATTTGTTGACTCATTTTGTGCATGCTCTATCGTACACAATTAACATAATCACATTTTTTCTCTTTTTAATCCTTTTTTAATCATTATTAATCACAAAGTCCTAACGCAAATTCAAAACGAATGTCCATCCTTCTAACAAAATGGCCCGAAAGCTTACTACCCTGGTAACATGTCATTTATCGTTCTTCCTATCCGTTACTAACTAACACTGGAGAATTATCCCCAAAGCGAGCAACTCGTGTCGAATGTTGTGTATTGTTCTCATCTTCTTTCGTGTTTCGTTTGAACAACATCTTGTTTTCACTTCTCGTGTGTATCTTCCGTTTTGTTTTACTTATATTTATCTTAACAATTGTATATTTTTTACGCATTTTCAGCTGCTACTGTTAACCAGCGTTTATTTACAACTCTTACATCCTTCTTCTGCTGTGCTGTGTTGTGAATTTTTACATATGTTTTTTTGTTTTATGTAATGCTTTCTTTTATTGAGTTTTCCTTTATCTTTATGCCGGATTGCTGCTCTGCGATCTTTTCTTTTTAAATTGCTTTGACTTTCCTTTTCCGTTTATCAGACTTTCACAGCTTCTTCTCTCTTACGCAGGTTATAAAAACAAAAATTCTGCTCGCTTTTAACGCTTTTTCTATTTTATCTTTTCGTCCGTGTAGATCCTTCCGTTCGACCAGCTCACGATCGGAGGCAATGTGGTGCCACCGCCACTGCCACCCCATCACCATCATCCGTCAGCAGCTTTGGCGGCCCAGCAGGCTTCCCTTGCTGCGGCCGTTGCCCTCCAAGCTCAACAGCAACAACAGTTCTACCAGCAGCAGCAGCTACTTCTACAGCAACAGCAGCAGCAGCAGCAACCGATCGTACCACCCTCACTGTTGCAGCATGCTGCCGGCGGTCAACCTTCCAGTTCCGGTGGTGGTGGTATGGTGGATGTGGCAGGAGCTGCGGCTGGAGCCGTGGCAGCCGGCGGTGCGGCAGGACCTCCGGTGAATCGACGCGCTGGCCCAGCAGCCCGTACCCTCCAGTACCGGGACAGTGCGTACGAAAGCCGTCGCCAGTCGCAGGCAGCGGCCGGTGCGGGCATGTGCATGGATAGCTTCCGGTTGCTGAGCGTGCTTGGACGGGGCCACTTTGGCAAGGTGATACTGGCGCAGTACAAAAATTCGGGCGAATATTTCGCGATCAAGGCGCTCAAGAAGGGTGACATTATTGCGCGCGACGAGGTGGAATCGTTGCTGAGCGAAAAGCGCATCTTCGAAGTGGCCAACACGATGCGCCATCCATTCCTGGTGAACCTGTTCTCCTGCTTCCAGACGGAGGTAAGCTTGGTGATACGGCGCGCTGTCCTGTTGCTGGTCAAGATTTAACAAGGTTTGCGTTTGTGTCTCTTCTTCCAGCAACACGTCTGCTTCGTGATGGAGTACGCGGCCGGCGGCGATCTTATGATGCACATCCACACGGACGTCTTCTCGGAACCACGGGCCGTCTTCTACGCTGCCTGTGTTGTGCTCGGTTTGCAGTATCTGCACGAAAGCAAAATTATCTATCGCGATCTTAAGCTTGACAATCTTCTGCTGGATACGGAAGGTGCGTTTGATGTGCTCGGCTGGACTCATCGAAGAATACTAACTCCTTCCTGGTCCTTTTTTAGGATATGTAAAGATCGCCGATTTCGGTCTGTGCAAGGAGGGCATGGGTTTCGGTGATCGTACCGGTACCTTCTGCGGGACGCCTGAATTCCTCGCACCGGAAGTGCTCACCGAAACGTCGTACACGCGGGCCGTCGATTGGTGGGGTTTGGGTGTGCTAATCTTCGAGATGCTCGTCGGAGAGGTAACATGATACGGAACGAACGATACAAGGTAGAAAGGGAATTCATCCGTGTATTCATTTTGATCCGTTAAGGCGAATCTACACTGACAGAATATTGTTATTTGGACATTTGCAGCACTGTCTTCAGTGTTGTAGCTCGAAATGAATATTGAATGAATGTCCCTTTTTACTACAAAATATGTCTTGAAAGAAAAAGGTTGTTAATGTTGTCCTTTCGCTTTCGCTTTCAGTCTCCATTCCCGGGCGATGATGAGGAGGAAGTGTTCGATTCGATCGTAAACGACGAGGTTCGCTATCCACGGTTCCTGTCGCTGGAAGCAATCGCAATTATGAGAAGGGTAAGGCCTCCCTTTCTCTCACTCTCTCTCTCTGTCTTGCGGTAGAAGTCATTTTATTGATTTATTGCAATTTTTCTTTTTGCCATTTTAGTTGCTGCGCAAGAACCCGGAACGACGCTTGGGCTCGTCGGAACGTGATGCCGAAGACGTTAAGCGACAAGCCTTCTTCCGTAATATCGTCTGGGACGACCTATTGCTCAGGAAGGTGAAACCACCGTTTGTGCCAACGGTTGTAAGTATCCCTAACGTCAGCAATCCCTCCGAGAGAACAGTGACATTTAAGGGTTTCTGTTTCTGTTTTATCTAGCGCTCACCGGAGGATGTGTCCAACTTTGACGAGGAGTTCACGTCCGAAAAGCCGGCCCTAACACCACCCAAGGATCCGCGCGTGCTTACCGAAACCGAGCAAACCTACTTCAAGGACTTTACCTACATGGCGGACTGGTGTTGATAGGCTGGAGGCAGGAGCAAAATCGTCGGTGACGCATTCGTTTGGCAGCCGGCCCTAACACCACCCAAGGATCCGCGCGTGCTTACCGAAACCGAGCAAACCTACTTCAAGGACTTTACCTACATGGCGGACTGGTGTTGATAGGCTGGAGGAGGAGCAAAATCGTCGGTGACGGATTCGTTTGGCAACTCTAATCGATTGTTACTAGTTTGTAAAGTGAAGGTCGTCAGCCCTCGGTCGTGCACAGGCATATTAAAGTTTTAAGGGAAAAGGGCAAGCAAACAAGACAAGGAAACAAGTGTATTTGTATGTGTGTGTGAGTGTGTGTGTGGCGTGCCTTTAAGCTGGATAGAAAGAGTCACAATTTGCTGTTAAGGGTGTAGACAAATAGGAAACAATAACGGAAAGGTTTAAAGTTAGTGAGGGCAGCAAATGCTTTTGGATGGGAGAGAGTAGTTAAGGATTTAACGTGACACAGGAGACAGGACGCAACACATATACAGTTCAGCCCCAAAGGTTGAACCGGTCGTTTTTTGATAACTAATTTACATCCAACACACACTTTGTTTTTTTTTTTCGTTTCTCACTCGTTTACACCAATTTATTACTTACCTCCGGTTTGTGTGTGTTTTTGCGTGTTTTCACGGTACAGGAAAGCGAACGGGTAACCCTGCACACTCGTTTGTTTTTCCCCTGTTTAGGTAGCAAACCATTCAATACTAGTAGGCCGTGATTTTGATGTTTTGTTAGTGGTTATGGTATCCAAAAGTCAGTGTACAGTACGGCCGGATGTAGTAGACTGAAGAAACTGAAAACACACACACACAAACACAAAGAAAAGGTTTTGAAGCAATAGGGAAAAACAAACACATACACACACTCAACTACAGAGAGAATGCGCCAAAAGAGAGAAATCGGAAGCCTGTTTTTGCTAAACAAAACGATTGTGGTACGAGAAAAAGGTAGATAGATGACGAATTAGAAGTTATTTTTCGTGCGTAAGTAGATCTACTATATATTATGCTTATCCTGCGTATTTGTTACGTGTTTCCGTTTTTTCCCGTTACAACCTAGTAGTCGTTTCCGTGGCTCGTGAGTTGTCGTGCTCGACAAACGAACGAAATTCACGCGCAGCACCACACAGCGCCGCTCTAAATAGGCTTTACCTACAGGTTTTGTTACAGTAAAAGCCCCCCTCCCCCCGGGGTGGTTACTAGTTTTAACAAAAACAAGTGCGAAAAAGTTAATGCTGTATTTAATCGATTTTTGTATGTGTGTGTGTGTGTTGTGCGCGCGTGTTTAAAGTGAAAGGAAAAAGCAAATAAATTAAGAAAAACCGAGATCAAATTAACACCTGGCACACATGCGCATACACGCAACTGTATTTTGATGATAGGAAAACAACAGAAACTTGCGTGATTAATTATCAGAATACAACACTGTACAATGGTTATTTAAAGTAAAAACTGACTTATTTTTGTGTTTTTATTTCGCTACCAAAAATATCCGAAATCAGCTCTGTTTCTTTCGATAAATGCTCCATCGTATTGAACAAAAAAATTAAAAAAAAACAAAAAAAAATATTTTGTCATCATGAAGAACTACCACTGTGCGTTACTAAAATTTTCGGCTGCTTGAATCCACCTTCTAAAAATCATGACCTCCTGGTGTTGCGCGTCGTCCAATTTCATGCGCCTTTTGTCGGGCTGAGTTGAAAATTTTGTTCCGTAACGACCGGCAAATTTGGTCCGTCAAGTAACAGGAGAGCATGACTGGTCAGGAGGTACCTTTTTGGTCGGTTTTGCCTGGTAGAAATTTTGTTCCGTAGCGACCGGCAAAAATTTGAAAACCAAGTAACAGGAGAGCATGACTCGCAGGAGGTACCTTCTTGGTCGATTTTGCCTGGTACAAATTTTGTTCCGTAGCGACCGGCAAAAGTGCCTCGTCTTCGCATCCTAGCGAACGGAATGTCTTCAACTGCAAAAGAGAACATTCACAACCATTAAATCGATGCAAAAGAAACCATCAATTACTTAAATTACTTACAATTTCATGAAAATTAACCATCCAAACGCGGAGACGCTGAACGCCGGCTGCCTTTGTAAACCCTTCGAGTGCGTCAAACGTCAGACGATGACATTTCAGCCCGAGTCATGCACTCGAACTGCTCGACTGTTTTAAATGCTCCGAATCTGCTCGAATATTCATTTGAACGGTTTAATGTGGCGGTTTGCAGCGGTCTTTACCACCCAACATTTTGATATCGCCTTTCCAAAGGCTTTTTTCGAATTGAACAGGTCGAAAATAATTCCCCATTACTTTTTTTGTTCGACTCGCGACTATTTTTTTATTATAATTACAGAATAAGCAGTATATAAGTATTAATCTTTGTTTTGTTGTTTGTTGCTTCTCTTTCTTGCGCTGTTTTATCTTTTCAAGTGTTTCTTTTATGCTATAACCTGTTGCTGTTATTGTTGTGTATTGGAGTGTTGTTTTCCTTCCCTCCCCAATCATCTTCCCTTGAGTTGATTTTAATGGTGAAATGACACCATCACGATCTCACTACACACCGAGGACGACAGGTCCTTTGCTCGCCGGATTAAAGATGGGCCATGTTTTTTTGACTAGATTAATTTTATATCTCTCCATCTATCCTCATACCATATTCCACATTCAAAAATATGGGCTACTTCTTATCATTTCGTGTTGGAAAAAAGAATGATCCTGAAGTTTTTGTTCTTGCTGCTACACTCTCATGCCTCCCCCGGCCACATTTGTTCTTGTGTAATTTTGTGTTAATTTTATCGTACGGCGCGCATCTCATGGAAAACAGGAGGAATAGTTGGGTAGTTTATGTGTTTTGTTTCAGAGCAAGCTTTTTTTCTGCATAACTTGGTTGTTTGGTTGAATATTTACCCATTCAATATTATGCACCGGGTGTGGTATGCCGCAACACGCAAGCATACACACATGCACATGTCAGTGCACGTGTCTCACACGTTATTATTATTATTACTAGTCTAGAAAAATAGATTTGTGGATTTTGTATTTCATTTTGTTTGCTTATCATCACTCATCAACCAAACCTTCCTGCCTGCCCGTGTTTAAACACGCCTATCTCTGTATTTGTGTATCATCGTTTGTGTTATTCTATATCGTTAGCTTGGTTTGTTTTTCATATATATATATACTTTCACAATGCGCCTGTTTTTCCTCACCTTGTTAATAATATTATTTTACGCGCCTTTGGTAAAGAGGATAGGTAGTTTTTTGTTTTGTTTCGTTTTGTTGTATATCTCTCTGTTTTGTTTTTGCTCTTTATACGCCAGGGCGGGCGGGAGGGATGTGCGACGGAATGGGATATTACTTTATTCGATAAACACACGCAGCTTCTGCCTCACCTACGGCTATTATGGACTTTTACTAAAAGCAAAACGCATTTCTTTCCTTTTCTGCACTGTGTTTTACCTACTTTCTGACATCATCTGCTGTATATTATTGCAACAAACCCGGTTCGTAAACGTCGCCGTCGTCGTCGTCGTCTTCGTCGGGTGTAAAAGCGCTCGGTTTAGTCATCATTGTTCTCTTACTATACAACTTTATTTATTACACAGGTTATTTTGTTGACATTCATTGACCTCCCCTTCTTAGATAGAGTCGTGAAAGGTGGTGGTGATGGTGGTGGTGTTGGTAGAGGTCGTGAACAGGGGTAGGAATGCTAGGCTCTTAGATTTTAGAGAATAAGAAATAGTTCTACTCTTCGGTTAATTCTCTTGCTACACGCGCTCTAACACGCTCTAGTATAACAATGATTGTGTGAAATACGGTCTGCCTGAAACGGATTTCTCCTTTTTTCCTTTTTCTAGTAATAACATTCGACACACACACACACACGTACGCACATACACATCGTGAAGCAGGGACGAGCTATAGGAGGGATCCTATAGAAGTAGTAGTAGGTAGTAGTGGGTATTACAGGACAGAAAGAGAAAGCACGCAAAATGTATAACGTAGGTATAACGTACATTATTAAAAATAAATATACACAAACGGTGCGCACTTCGGCAGCAGAGCACAACCGCCCAGCTTATAAATGATATGAATCTTCTTTCTGCCTCTTTCCTAGCTGACTTCACTTAACGCAATACGCAATAAAGCCGCCGTACGGGTTCCTCATATAGTAGTAGTAGTCATTATGTACATAATCGAGTCTCTTACACAAACACAAATTAACTAAACAAAAGCGTCTCCATGAATCGTTGTTCTTACGCGAGCAACGCAAACACATAAGCTTAAAATCACACAAATAATCTTCTAAGCTAATAAACAAGGGCGCGCCTTAACAATAATAACAAAGACTTTGATACCGGAAGGATGCCGCCCCGTGATTGATAACATGTGTGTGTATGCCGTGACAGGAGCAACAAAATACGCTACAAATATACAAATAATTAGCAGCTAAACGTAACGCGGCGTATCCTTCCTTCTTCGCTCGATATGGTTGGACATTCTACGACAAGCGCGCGCCAAAACAAAACAAAAATGAAGCCATTTTGAGCTGTGTCTTTCGCTAACCAACTTAAACAACTAAATCACAATTCCCGTTTTCTCCAGTTACAAGTTAAAATCACCTCTCGCTCTGACTATTGCGACAACCCATATCCTTTCTTATCCTTTCTAATCTGATCAAATATTGCTGTTTTGTTTCCATCTTTGAGTCTTGTGTGTCTGGTGCACTGTTGATGCTGCTGCATCGAAGCATAAACTGCATTGCTGTGTGTGTCTGTGTGTAAAGAGTGGAAGCATGCATAACAAATATGCCGAAAAACAAGAAAAGAAAAGGAAATCTTTTTTGTAACGCTAACGTTCTCATCACAACATGACTTTACTGTGATGAGCCTGCTTAACTTCTTCTTGCTTCTACGTAATTATGTGTGAGCAATGATATTCTAGTAAATCACTATTTGAAGGTTTTTTTCCGTATTAGTGCGCCATTTTGTTACTCTCGCTCTTCTGCTCTCTACTACATGCTACAGAGGCCAGCCATTAGTGTATTGCAATCTACTATTCTATCTATCCACAAATACTATCCATTTGCTTTTCGATGCTCTCTCTCCCTCTCTTACACACTCTCTCACTCTCTCTATCATGCGCTTTCTCTCCCTCTTCCTCTCTCTCTCTTAACTGCATGTATTCACTGGTGTTTAATTTTGCCACTACGATCTAAACCTACAATCCTCTCTCTCTCTACAGGCTGCTAGAGTCGACTTAAGGGCGCTCGAAGAATGCACGATACTTACAAGCACACACACACAATCGTTCGCATTTTCGACCTTAAATTGCTAATTTCGACATGCTTTTGGGCATGCTTTAGGCCGCTTCTTGCTTGAAAGCTTCCCACAGCCACTTGCAAATATAAAACAAACATCTTTCGCTCTCTTTCTCTCAACGCACCCTTTCGCATTTGATGCTTTCAGTTGAGCTAAGCACTTAGTGTGTCAGCACGCAGCTTAGCCACTGAAGCAATCATTTTTCGATACCTTCTCCCCATTCTGTGTGTGTGTGTAAGTACCGTCCTATCTTCGAGAGCACCACTTCACTACTGTGCTGTGTTGGGTGAGACCTGAGACTAACAGAGTGCTTCTCTATGCCGACGGAACGCGGGACACAAGCTATTGCCGGATTTACTTCTTCAACAGTCATATACACACACACATGCATAACAATTTTAACTGCATTTTGGTAAATACTCGAAACGGAATGGACTGATTGATTTGGCTTGATCCTCCACCTTATTGCTGCCACGGATGGACAGACAACAGCGGTTCGATTGGACGATTGACTGCTTCTGTTACTAATGCGCCCTACACTAGTGTGTGGGTTTGTGATCACCCCTACACAGAACGGAAGGAATCGCTTTTCGTATTGCAATGGAATGGAGATGGTTTCGCACAACGAAAAAAACAAACCGTTCGTGCTTTTACGGACAGAAAATGTAAAGAAACCACCAACCTCGCGTTTTCACCATTTCCCCCAATGTTTCCTACTCAATGTCTATCTTCTTCATTTCCTAATTTTGCATTGCGCTATGATGAGTGTTCGTTCTTCCCGCTTCTAACGTAGATAGAAAATATGCTACACTCTGAAAATGGATTATCCCCTCGTGAGTTTTGTTTTCTACCGACTACCTGACAGAGATGACACACAGCGCTTCACATTGAACGGACGAAAAACGTGTAGAGATTGTGTTTCAATTTTGTTCATCTATCGAAAGCGGGATGGAATCGGGTTCAAACAGTTCGAAAAAAGCCTACCAAAAGGCTAAAATGTACCATTTCATTTACACCAATCAAACTATGCTCCTGTATTCATTCCACCGTGCCGGCTGCTGTTGATGTGACGGCATATGTTTTACTTTGTTTCATTAATTTTTGGCTGGAAATTTGTGATCACACCAAAGTGCAACTAACACTCCTGATTCTCTCGCCCTAACGAGATATCCGCGTGCATCCTGGATATAATGTGGTAAATGGTGATAGTGATAATAATGCTAGTTTCACGCAATTACGAGTGAGAACAAGATGCACATGCATTTTCCAATACTTTGCTTCGCTTATCATTCGATTTTCGGGGTGGCGAGTATAGCTCTCCATTCACTATCTAGAATCGTAGAAGAGAGGCGTTCGCTGCTTTTGACTATTGAGATGCGTTTGAGAGACTAATGCTTCTTTATCTATAGGACACACACACTGCCACATACTGGGCGCACACTTCCCTAACCTGGCGAGTGTTCTTCTAGTTTACGTCACAATGTATAGGAAAAAAAAGCATATCATCAAAATATCAAGCAAGCTTCTTGATAGAAGAGGGATGGATTTTGCATGTTTGTTCGGTTATCAAACGGGCCGGTCTGACGGTGCTCTTGCGGGTGGACAATGCATGCATGAAGATTGCATCTATCATCACTGCCACGTGCGCTGAACCTCGCGAATTTCCTTACTTACCACGATTGAACGCTGCAACGGAGGCAGACTTCGGTACAAACCGCTTCCGGCCCGTGAACGGCCTTGACGAACACTGAGCTGAGCTGCTTAGACCACGATTGAACGTGTATCATTTACGTGGCCCATTCGTTGCCATTCCAGCACCACCCGTTAACGGCCTTTGTCCTCCTTTGCCACCAGCAAGATCCGCTAAAATAAAAGCAACACAAGCACCGCCGTTAGACCAAGATAATAAAGTGGCCTTTTTGTCTTTCTCTCCCCTACAAACCTTTCATCTTTTCTGCCTTCTTTAGCTCACGCATTGCACGGCCACGCTTGTCGAGAATCAGCTTGTCAACGCGCACAAAAATGCCATGCTTTGGACGGCAATCAAAGTATTGGATGCCCTGCACGGTTCCGTCATTTTTGCCGGTTGGCGTATCGAGTTCCACCCCGATCCAAGTTCCTCCCTGTGATAAGAATGCCGCATTTGATTAGTAGGAACATTTGATGCGATGCAATAGTTTGCTGCGTTTACTTGGAAGTGAGTGGCACCGACGAAAGCTATCACACCGCTCGTGTTATAGGGCCTGATTTGTACCGATTCGCCAACCACCACCCAATCGGGAATGATTTCCTGCTTGCCTGGCGTCGAGGAGAAGCTGCTTTCCATCACTGAAAAGCAAATGAATAAAAGAAATCGATTAGAATGCTATTTTTATTTCCAATCATGCAGTCACTTACCGTCTGAGGAGTGTTTGGTGTTTGCTGAGCTTTGATCACTTTCTTCACTCTCGTCATTCATCTGCGTTAATTCGCTCACGGCCGTCGAATCGGCCGACTGTGTTTGCTGCTCTCCGCCTAGTCCTTCATCCTCGTCGTTTTGTTGATGCTGTTGCACTGTTGCTTCGGCAGATTGGACTGATTTGCTGTCGTCAAACGCTTCAATGTTGGCATCTTTCAGGAACGGATTGATGCGCTTCGGTGCGTCGCTCGGGACTCGTGCTGTTGGACTGCTGCTATAGCTGTCCAGGCTGGCCGCCATTAGCGTGGCTTCAGAAGCGGTGGTTGAGGTCGTCGGAGAGGTCACAGAGTCCTCCTCCGATTTGGCATTGGTGCTAGTGGACATCATTTGATCCTGCATTCTATTGGACGGCGACATAGTATCTGGCGAAAGAACATCAAACAGAATATTAGTTGATCTTATGATCCTCCCTTGCGGATATAGACACTTCATTCCCTACCTGGAGTTTCTCCGACGCTTAGTGACCGGATGGAGTATGTGTCATCATTGGTGAGGTTGCTGCACGACACCGCTTGCGATCCGTAACCGCTCGAAGTGGACGAGCTCATGCTGGGTGTCATGGTTTGATATTTCGTCCCATTACCAACACTGGCACTACCGCCCGATACCGGCGCCGATGAGATTCCACCCATGGACGCCGATTCCACCTTCGTCTTGCCGGCAAACTTTCCACCCGTCGCGTTCATTCCTTCGGCAGCCGCCGACTGGCTACGCTTATCGATGTCAATAAATGATTCGACTGTGTAGGAAGATTTCATCTTCGACAGTGACGGTTTCTTGCCCATTGGCTGCTCGTAGAAATCGTTGTATTCGGCATATTCCGGCTCGCTGAACCGATCTTCCCCTTCTTCCTCGTAGCAGATCTGCTTGATCAACGGTTCCTCGTGCAGTGTCGTCATCCTTTGGGCCAACTTACTCGCCGCCGGTGACGCTACAGGTTGGAAAGACAACAAGACTTCAAAATTAGCGCTAGATGTTCAAATTATGCTCGTAACATGCAAGAATATTTTAAAATAAAACCGAAAGAGTACAAAATTAAGAAGAATGTGTGCTGAAACATACCACACAACAGATCGAGAAGAAAAACAAATCACAACGTAAAATTACAAAACAATATCCGTATTCCTAAAATCAAGAAACGGTAGCAACAGAACCAAACAAGTATGAGAACATTAGGAACATTATCGGCAAACAAACGCAAACAAACACGAGACAGTTTATGGGCTACATACGTTTAGTTGGCTGAAGTCGCAAGGAATTCAGATTGATATTGAGATTGAGGAATGTGGGACGAGCTGCGCATTCCGTTGCGTGAGAGCGTGTAGAATGTAAAAGTATTCAGTGTCAATATGTGTTTTGTTACCAGGGGATTATGCAAGTAAGTAATCGGACATATAAAGAACGTTTAACATCAATCCCATAGTTTTCTTTCGACCACAAATCAGGACAGAGACGGTACACATCAAACAAACACGTCAAGGTGATGATTTAGAAGTGACAAAACTGTTGACACGGACACAGGAACATTCACTGCAATCAAGCACCTACCTGCACCGTAACCCGATCCGGACGATTCCTCGCCATTGTTCTTCATCTTTTGCCTACTGTTGGCCGTCTCACGCGTACTTTGCGCTGCAACAAGAAGTATAAATTTACGTTTAATGCTTCCTTCCGTGGTTCATCAGCACAATGCGTGGCCAACACTTACCATTGTTAAGACCCATCTTCAAGTCAGCATACGATTCCGAACGTCCAATGCTCAACAGTGACTCGAACGATGCATCGAAGAATCTCATCTGCAATTGATCGAAGGGCATAAATTAGCGACGAAAGAACTAAATGATAATCGACAGCCGCCGAACAAAAGTGTCGCTAAAGACACCGTTGTGTTAGCGCAAATATGTTTCGATAATTGGTAACAATATAGTTTCTACTTTGGAACAACGGGAAAAGAATGTATATGCAGCATGATTGCTTAACTTAAGCGCTACTTAACAATATTACAAACGGACATTACAGCCTCGATTGGAAAGCTTCCAATGCAATGCTAGAAAACATCCATCGATCGATGGAACAGGCGCGAAAACACTTCTCTTTGTTGGTAATCGTCGCATTAAAACTACAACTTCACGATCACGTTTAAAGGAGCTAATAGAAATACAAAATAACGATCGAAAAAATTAAAACATCAAGTGAAACGGAACCAAAATTCTACCAAATTCAATTTTACTTTAAAAAACTATTAGGTTTTCAACTTCATCACTAACGCTTTGTCTACTTCACTTCGTAGAAAGTAGTAGAAAAGGGTCAGAAATAATATTGAACGCCTAATAATACTAAACTGTTTTAATTCTTATAAAAAAAAAAAAGAATCAAAAACGAAAAACGCAAATTCATTCCTAGAGGCTAAATTACACACATCCAGAGACACACGCTAAAAACACGACTTGCCGTCTAATGACCATCTACTTACTGTCCTCGAGGTGGTGAGACTCGTACTAAGCTCCCTGGCATCTTTTACGGCCTTTTTGGGGGTTTAAGATCAACATTTCACGCCAATGTTTTGGTTTAGTTTTTGTACGTACGAAAAGGTCGAATCGCGTGAAAACCCGTCGTGTCCGTGTGCCCAATTGTAACACGAAACGAGAATTTGGGGGTGTGTTTCGTTTATCGATGAGCAAATTTACAAAATGCAGCAAAATAGATGTATTGAAGGATGAAGTGAGGGGAATAGCATATTTATAAAGAAAACAGGTGAAATTTTGGAAATGCATTTGCGCGTGCACGATGAAATTTTGTGTTATCATTATTAGTATTACGTTTTGACGATTTATTTCGTTAAAGCAGTATTAATAGAAAGGATATACAAACACACACACAGGAGAGGTTGGTTTTTGTTTTTGATAAAACGGTGTAATAATCAAACGATGAGAAGGGCAAAGCACACATTGATAAGGCACAAAAAAATGTATTTTTTATATTTGCAGAAGACAGAGATAGAGAGAGATAGAGAGAGAGAAGAGAGAAAGAGAAAAAGAGAGACAAAAACAATTGTTAGATGAAATTTACAGTTTACAGACACACTATGAACAAAACCGGTTTGTTAAACAATGGTTGGGGGTTGCGAATATCGGTTAGGAGGAAAATTGGGGAAAAATTAACCGCGTGTACGAGAATTCAATTGCATATAAATGTAGCACACCAGCAATAATAATAGTAGCAGCAGCAGCAGCATTAGCATGACGTAACGAAACAAGGGGAGTGTGGGGTCGTAGGGCCATTTAGAGACAGATATTACAAGATATGCCTTACAGGGTTGCCATATTTGCTTCAACAGTCTATACCAGATACTTTGTTTTACAATCATAACCATAAATTTGTAAAATCATAACCATTTTTATTCATAAATTTGTAACTATTTTTACACATTCTTAGAGGTCTTCCGGTCCATCTAAGGTAGTAGCAGCACCGGTCTTCGACCGAGAGTCGAATCTCGTCTGGACCGTTTCCCCGGACGCCAGACTGACTATCAAGTTACAGGTAAAATTTAGTCATAGAAAGCCAGAAATGGCAGACCGAGACCTCTCGAAGACTCTCTTTCTAACAAGTTTAGTATAATGTACACACAGACAGCATATGACAAAAATAGTGACTAGATTGAAGTCTTGTCCAAGATTTGTGGCATCTGGTAGAATTATGGTATAGAATTATGCAATACGGTAACCCTGACATCTTATATCGATTATAGAATATTGGAGCAGACCACAACGATAAATAAATGAAGTAAAAAATACAGAGAGCAATGTACTGTTTTATGCTCGAAGCAAAGACGCATATGATAATAAGAAAATAAAAACGAAATCAAGATAAATTTGCCAGATCAGATTGCATGAATGCGGCATGTGGCAACACATACACACACACATATACATGGTGGAAGAGTAAAGTGTGACACAGAATGGTGATTATTTTGCAAATGATGAAAATGCCGTCCGCGGAACAGAGTGCACATCGAAAAAGCTGGCTAATTTGTTGATTTTCATCGACGAACCGCCGAAAACCCCCCCAGACCGGAGAGATATCGATTGCCAGAGAGAGTCCACCCGTGGCGTACTATTACTAAACGCTCGCTAATTCGTCGAAATCGCAAACAGCTAACTTCAAAGCAGGTCTAGCAAAAAACTAAGCAGCCGAGCGACGAACGTACGACGGCCACGCGTTCGTATAACGAAACATACAAAATGAAAGCGCCATCGGAGCGCACAGGACCACAGAAGGGAAGGGACCACGGGAACGTGGTGTCGATGGTGGTGGTGGTGGTGGCTGTAGGAATTATTCTAACGTCACGTACCTGTGAGAAGTTTGGCACACTGGCCGTCTTGCGCATGGAAAGTGCCGGTCCGCGCACCTGTTCTAGCTCCTTTACGGCCACACTCTGCCTTAATCGATCCAGCGTCAAAATGCTCTCCACAGCCGATACTCCTTTGGTATATTTTTCTACAAACAACAAAACCAAAGGCCAGATTAGGAAATTGAATATTCATTTGCATTTCATAAAAAAAACGTACCGATGTATGTTTCGCCATCGCTCGCCGAACAATCATCGCCGGTGGCGGCTATCTGTGCCAACGACTCGCGATCCTCCAGCTCTTCGGAGGCCTTTGGAATGTTGGAAACTACCTCGTACGTGACGCCGGACTGCAACGAAAGTGACTCTGCCCGACCGATGCGCAGCTTCTTCAGCCGATCGGTGAAACTCTGACGCTTATAAATGTTCAGCGCTAGCCGCTTGCGCAGCACCAAATCCATCGGAGCCGGATGCGAAAGTCGCACGGTCGTCTTCAGAATCAGGTAAACCCGTTCGTTCGCTTCCGTAATGCGGTTGAGGGCCGAGCAGTCGTGAATCGACGAGTCCCAGCTACAGATGGCGCAAATATCCTTATCCAGATGTTGGATTATCTGCAAATTGTAGAACTTGTTGCCATGCTCTTTGGGCAGGATCGAGTTCAAACCAGCAAGCGGGACCTCGTCGTTCGAAAGACCCTGAGTCGACAGATCGTCCGCGTTCAGATCGAGGAACAGGACGGGAACGTGCGGTTCCATGCCGAGCGGTGGATCCCAGGATGCCGGTGCACCGGGAATTCCTGAGCCAGGAGCTGGTACCAACACCGCATTTCGCTCCTCCGTCAGTGAAACCCACTGGTTCACCAAACTCTGCTCACGCTCTTTCTCCTGTTCCGTCTTGTCGTCCTTATTGATCAACCGCTGTATTTGCTGGTCAAGGTACTGACGTCGGCGACCAAGCGCTTCACTCCATTTGTCCCGCAGCACGGTAAGATCTTCCTCCTGATACGAGTCCATCGGTTTCTGCAGCTTTGAGCGAACGGTTACACAACCCATCGATACGTTGATGATCGACTGGCAGATGATAGGCAACGTGCCAGAATTTTGCACCGGCTTCACACGCACCATGACGCGACGTTGAAATCCTTGGCGGAGCTGGTACACTCCACCCGTCAGCATGTCGCGAGCACACTGCACTTCCACCGGAGCCCAATCACCATTATCGTTTAGCTCGTGGATCTCAACCCACAGTTCGATTTTGCGAGACAGCTCTGCCCACCGATCGGCTAGGGAACGTGCCTTAGCCTGTTGCTGTTCAACCTCCCAGTCCTTCATGCGCGAGAATCCGACCGACCGATGGCCCCAAACCTCAATCGACAGGGCACCATCCGTGCAGTGTTCCATAAACTCTTCGTTCATCGTCACCACATAGTCCGCTTCGTGATCGAACTTGAACGTTATGTTTTGGTTGTGTCCGGCGACCTCTTGATTGGTGGCCGGCACTACCGCCACCTCGTGGTTCCAGAACGAGTACTGACAGAACACAAAGTTGGACAGATAGAGCGGCAGTCCGGACGCTTGCTTGATGCTGATTCTACAGCTGATCTGATTGCTGTTGGTCGGTGGCGGGGGTGATGGTGTGTCCGGCGAGTCCTCATCGTCCTCATGACTATCGCCCGAACTCTCCGACGCCGACTCACACATACGATCCTGCGGGAAGGTCCCGGCCACACGGCTAATTTCCACCTGCAACCGTCCGGCCACTTCGCCCTGCTGACTAATGATCGGTGTGTGATACTCCAGCTTCACATCGTGGAACAACACCTCCAGGAAGATGTTTGCCACACCGATCAGGTTGTGGTTTTCCTGCGACTCATAAAACGGATCCGACTTTGCTTTGGCTTCCTCCATCGCGGCCAGATGGCGCTCCTTGTAGTCCTGGTACATGTCGCGCATATCGATCAGCTTGTTCTCCAGCTTCTCCATGCTCCAGATCTGGCTGCCCGAATTCATCCGCCGCACCAAAATGGCCGGTTCACTTACGAAAGCGCCTCGCTTCCTGTTCGGACTAAGATTGGCCGGAGGTATCTGCAGAGTGACGCTGAATTTCGTTTGCTTGTCCATCTCTTCCGCCAGCACGTTCGCTTCCTGTACGAGCGCGTTGGCCCGTACGATATCGGTCTTAAGCTGGCCGAGCGATCGTTTAAACATTTCGTCCCTTTCCTGCGCCCACTTCTCCACCCGCAGCTGGCCCGTCGGTGTGTTCGGTGGCAGCTTTCCGAGTCGGAACGGATCGTACGGTGCGTACGGAGCGTACGGTGTTGTCGGCGAAAGGATATTTCGCAGCTGCTGGAACTGCTTTTCATACTCCTGCCGCTGCTTCTCGAGTGCTACCTGTTTGTCTTCCTCGTGCTGCTTCTCTAGTCGCGAAATAGCCGCCTGAATGGGGTTGTTGCTCAGTTCGTTCTGCATTAACTCTTCCTGCGCGTGGTAATAGTCGAGGTGGTGCGCTGGCGTTTGTGGTTCCGAAGCACCTAGCGTCGTACTGTTCGTTGCAGACTTTGGGCAGTTTACGCGGAAAAAGTGATGATTGCCCCAGAGAATACGGTCACCGTGGTGCAGCGCCGTCTTACCACTCATGACAGAACCATTCACGCAGCAACGAGCATTCTCGATCGGTTCCATGTACAGCTCACCGTCCTCGATCGTGATCAGACAGTGTTCGGGCTGGATGCCGAGACCAAGTAGCTGAATGTCTGGCTGCTTACTGCCGCTACTGCTTCGACCACCGATCAGTGTTTCCTCCTTCAGGTAGTACACCAGCAGCTCGTTCAGTGACGGATCGGCGTTCAGATTGACCAGATAGTATTTGTTCTTCTCCACCTTGATGCCACTGTCCTGCACACTGATGCCCATCTTCTCGAGCGCCTGCTGCCGCTCGCTTTGGATCTGTTCCGTCTTCTCCAGCTTCTCTTCCCACGTTTGCGAAATCTGCTTCATGAGGTTTTCGCTTTCCGCCAGCTTATCGTGAATGTCCACGCGCTTCATGTCGCCGAAGTTGCTGCCCGTCGCGTGCTTCAACATCTCACGCAGCGTTTCCACCTCCTTGCGCAGCTCACGGATGATACGCGCATTTGGATCTTCATTAACTACGGCGTGGTTGACGATTCGCTTCGCCCGATCAGCATACCGCAGCGTGGACAGTGTCTCCTCGTAATTATCGGCCGCCGGTGACAATGTTGCCAACATTACCGTCTTCGAGTTACCACCGAGATTGTCCTTTAACAGCCACGTCAGTACCGAGTCACGGTACGGCACGAATTTATCTTTGTTCTTGCCGCCACCACCACTACCGCCAGTACTGTCCGCTAGCTTCGATATCACCAAACCGAGTGTGGTAAGACTTTTGTTGATATTTGAGCCCTCCTTTAGCCGGTCCCCGACGGCTCCAGTTTTTACCGCGCGCTCACTACCGGCCAAATCTACCA
The DNA here is from genome assembly GCA_002091835.1 of Anopheles maculatus. Classification (NCBI taxonomy): domain Eukaryota; kingdom Metazoa; phylum Arthropoda; class Insecta; order Diptera; family Culicidae; genus Anopheles; species Anopheles maculatus. The sequence goes on from KZ063057.1 coordinate 42,767, forward strand.
GCGACACACGTGACACCTTTTCACCCGTGACCCCGGACAGTGTGTCGATTAGTGTCTGCGTCAGCACGACTGTGAAGACTGCGTGCGAGCGGGACGATTCCGAGTTCATGTTCGTTGCCGCAACGGTACGCGATTTGTTACCTTCTGCCATCAGGTTATCGATGTCCTAAAAAACAAACAGAAAAACATATTATACGCTGCATAATTCCAAAGCAAATGAGTTTTACGCATACTACACACACACACACTAGGCACGGAAAAGCCTTGACCGGTACGTCAAATCGATGAATCATCGTGCATCGAACGTACGTACGAGCAACCCCTCCCAAGGGCAACATCAATTATGCTGCAGGTCGGGTCGAGTAATTGAGTGGTGATTGCGTTTGGGGAAAGCACGAACATTGGTAGATAACGCCACAACAAAGTATGATAGAAAAGGGTTTGACTTGCGAACAGAACACTGTCCCCAGTTTACTCGGTGCCACCCTAGGTTCGTTATTGTCGTCGCTTATCTACAGCTAAGAGGACAGACCTTTTTACTAAAACGATTCTAAACCTTCCCAAGAGGTCGCAGGTGCAACAAAGCAAAGCTTCTACAACTATTACGAACCACATCCGACTATCCTATCTATCCTACACTATGCCCGAAACGTACATAATCTACTATATAAACTAGGTTCTTTAATATTGCATTACTTTGATGACGCGCCCTTACCAGAAAGGAGGTGACCGCCAGCTGCGAAAGTCCATCAACATACGGACCGAGCACGTTATGCTCGCGCACCTTCAGCGACTGTTTGGCGGTCTTCGGGTCGAGCAGATCGTGCACCTTCTCATTGTAGATCTCCATGTAGGACACTTCCACCTTATAGCTTAGCTCCTCCGTCTGTTTGGCTGCGATCGATGCAAACAGTTCATCGCACAACCGCGGAATGATGCCTTTGCTGTCCTGGCCGCCCATCATTGTGTACGATTTGCCCGAGCCAGTCTGACCGTACGCGAAGATGCACGCATTGTAGCCTTGGAACGCATTCTCCAGAATGTCCCGACCGATGTTGTTGAAGACCAGCTCCTGTGACGCAAAGTTGTTCGCGTTGACATCGGTCGAGTAGAAGCAGTGATCAAAGGCGAAGATTTTGGGCGGTTTCCTGTAACGATAGAGCGTACACATAGCAGGAATTAGTTACAAGCTACTAACAGCCCTAGGTGCATGTTTTCTGTAATATAAAAGCAAGACAATGATGACCATTAACAAGCGAGACAGAGTTGGAGCCTACGTTCCCCCTTTCGATGAAGTGTGTTCCGGTGAAGTTGTCCATTTTGCGGAACACAGTCATCCTCTTTGTGGCAACGCCAGTACCAACAGTTGCCGCCATTTGCTGGCACACAGAACACAGATTATCGCTAACGAGAGTGCACTTCATCTAAAAGTGCTGAAGTTGTTTCCTGTTCTTGGATGAGTCCGTGTTGTCTGTCTCGAATCTTGCATGATGTATATTTGATGCACTTTTCTGTATCTCTCGTGAGTGTCTGTGTGTTGAGAAACTAGGCAGTCAGTCGGAGACGATTATTTTCATGCAGGAGCTTGTCGCTAAAACGGTGCAACCGACGTCGGAAAGCATCAATGTTAACCAGCATACAAAAAAAGAACAGCCAAGGGTTACGGTTACCCATTTCTGCTTCACAACCCCTTAGTGACGAACTTTATGACGACACTGTCACACATTTACGAGACCCTCCTTCATCGAGGGAGTAGTTGAGGGCAGATAAAAACTTTTCGTTTAAAAAGTCTACTCCAATTAAATTCCCCGACGCCTTCAACCGGGGGAGGTCGGACAGTATTCTCGAGTGTTCGAGGTTTTCTCTTCTGCTGTACTCACTCACTCACCCCCAAATGTGACACTTTCGCTCTAATTGAAAAATAATTCCCATCAGCAACAAAGAAAAAACCCCAACCGTTATGGAAATATTCTTTGCTACGGACATGAGAAGCATCCTCAGGAAACGGACCTTCTTTATGTGCCGAAAGGAATTCCAAAATTGCAGTTTGTTAACTGTTTTGTGAGTTCGCCCGCTTTTTTGCACTACCCAACGAAACCTATTTTCCAACAAAAAGTGCCTTTCGGACGATGTAAGAAGGAGAAGAAACCAAAAACGCACCAAGGTTCCATCATCAAATCATCAAACGCAAAAGAGAGCGGGAAAAAAGGCTCAAAAAACGATGTAATGAAAAACGCATGCCACCTTCGGGGTGGGTGAGTGCGCGGGCCTCCCAAGAGACTTCAGATGGGGATGGGGAGGAGATGGTAAGTTTTTCCGACCGTGCCATTTGTTGCTGCTGCTGCTGCTTGTGTTGCGCCAATTGCGCCAGTAATTTTTCTTTATAGCGAGGTTTGGCTTCTTCAGAGCTCTGGGTAACCACCATCCCCCGCCAACAAAAAAAGCGGCTTACCTATATCTCACATCTGTCTGTGTGAGGTGTTACCAAGACGCAAGTGGCCCCCGTTTGAGGAAAAGACGGTTGGCAATCGCATAAAGCTCGCGCAAAAAAAAAAACAAACGCACACACACAGACAAACCCTCGAACAAGGAAGAAAACAAATCGGACACCATGTTTCTGCTTCATTCGTTGTGGGGCGCGTGGCCAGCACTCTGAACCAACCTTCAGTTGGATGGTATGGTGCTTTCGAGAGTTCGAGAGTTTCCTTCCAAGGTTTCTGTTCGAACTGCTGAACTAGAAATATAAAGAAAAAACGATCTCACCTTCGGTAAGACACACATCCGCGCACACACACACACACACACAATTTTGCGCGAATTGGAAAATAGCTCCCACCCAACTTCGTTTTCGGTTTTCCAACGCTTCGTGCACCGAACAAAGTAACGCTTATTAACGCAAACCTCCCATAGCTTGCAGCGCTGCTGTCTATTTGAGGATCAACGCGTGATCGTTTGCGGCTTTTTTGTGTGTGTGTGTGTTTTATTATTGTTATTACTACCTGCTGTTTTTCGTCATTTGATGTAATCGTTTGATGCATCTGTTTGACTTGCATGGACGGTGTATTAAATATAACGCTTTGCCTTTTGTTTCACTCCATCTGCGCCGCCTATTGAAAGTCACTTGGTAATGAGAGTTTTCTTGAGCGTGTGTTCACGAATCGTTCGGATCCGGGGAGTCGGTAGCACTTGGGTGTGTATGAGGCCTCCATTGCAGTGTCAGATACTTTAAGCCTCACGTAACCATGCCGCACATTCAATCGCTGATGAAGTCGGCTGACGTTGGTGGTGAACTGGTTACAGCTCTACAGGTTCACAAGACATTATCAAACGATTATCAACCGTCCAAGCTGTCGATTTGTCACATAACTCTACTAACATTACCGAGCCGTCACAACATGTCTAGCGCGTTGTCAGCAAGAAACCACAAACAACTTTTTAGCAAGCATCCCCACATCCAGTAGTACCTAATAAAATCATTGAGCCAGAGTTTGGCGTGAAAATTAGGCCAACAAAGTACAGGTCCGTTGTACGGTTTACAGCAGTGCTATAATCTCTGAATTTACATCAAAAACCCAAGCCCAACAGCACACCACCCCCGTTAGCGAAGATTTGGAAAGTTGCGCTTTCCATGCGGGTCAAACAGACATGGTGCAATTCCGTGGCAAATTACTTATCTTTACGATGAGGAACACTTTATTGCACGTGGGGAGCAGCTTCAGTGGGTAGTGAGAAGCGCCACATTTGGTGTTGTGGCTGTTGGCCCATTTTGTGACCCTCAAAAAAGTTGTAATTAATGCAGTTACGCACCAGAGAGCAGCACCTGCATGTGTGTGTGTGTGTATGTTGTAGGCCGTATATTTGGATGTTGATACGACCGCACAAGACATTCTCTTCAAACTTTCGCTTTGTACGTTTGAACAACGCGAACTCCAGAGGAAACAAAAAACAATCATACAAGTAATTTGAATCCGTTGTAAGGATGTGTCCACTATTTCGCTAATAAAAACCTCAAAAAATGGCACCACTAAAACCCAACAAAATCTGAAAGCTTTTCGTATGTACAAAAAGACACCTCCCAACACCGAGATTCTGCCGAGAAGGTGTGATTAAAAGTCCCCAAGAGACCGTAATGGGTTTATTTATTCGCTGCCGTTTATCGACGGAAATGGAGCCCAGGACCACCGGTGGCGGTTGGCCATGATGGGAATTTATGAGACAAACTAATTAAAAATATTAGTCTGAAGAACCAGGTGGCAATAGTGGACAGGCGACAAGCAAATAAAGTCACACATTAGGAAGAAAGGGATATCCTTCTCGAACACGCTGCTGGCTCGGCCAGGTTTGTGCCACACCTGGTTCGGGGAAACTGTTAACTGGCCTCTCCACTCCTCCCCAAACCAGGGACTCGTTGACTGACTGACTGACAGGGGGAAATACTATTTCCTACTTCACGATTTCCCTCGCGATCCTTGCTTCGTTCTCTTCCGGCTCTATGAATGGATTGTCCTTTTATCCGTCAGCTGGAAATTAATTTTCCACTCATTCTAGGATTCTGTTCCCATCGGAGGACTGACGCCCCACGCATACATACACTCACACACACAGTCACACTTGGAATTGCGTGATGAAATGCTATAAAAGGAAGCTCATCGTGCCTCGTCGTCTTCCAAACGCGCAGCCAGCAGTTCCCCCCTTTCTTTGACAGGGGAGATGGGTAGTGATTTTCCTGCCTTTCCTCCACAGGATAGAAATCGCACGAGGACAAAAAAAGCAACCGTCAAAAGCAGCAGTTATCATGCAAAATGATCTCCACAAAACCAGTGCAAAACCAACAACGACCAGGCAAGGCGCGTTTGGAGCTTTGGTTCGGACGCGCTTTTTTATTTCGCACACCCATCATCATCACCAACACAATCATCGTGCGGGATGGTTATTTTCGCGTGCTTTTTTACAATGAAAACACACTGCCAATCTGTGATTGAATTAGAGCAACATCGCTCAGAAACTTTTAACGCGCGACGAGAGTTTCGTGAAAGAGTTTCACGTCTTTAACCACTCTTGGCGCCACTTGTTGTTGTGGTGGTCCGGTGGACAAGTTGCTGTCCCCCGCCCCCGAAAACACATGCTGCTCAACAAGGTTGGCAGATTTGCACTTTACGTTACGTTTTGGGCCATCGTTGTATTTATCGTTTTGCATTTGCATATATTTGTGGCTGTGCGGGAAACCATGCCGAGGGATCCTTCCGGACGTCAGCGGGCGTGACATTAGGGTGTTGAATTTTTTATCAGCGCTACCACAACTAGGTAGGGGAAGTTCGGGAAAGAGTTCTAACAAATTTTTCCCATCCCTAGTTCCAATGGGATTCTTCGATGCGGCACGTACTCTGCATACGGAATGAGCACAGTCCGTGCATATTTTCAACTCTTCTACTCCTTTCGTAGCAGCTGTCAATATGCCTATTTGCAAAATAGTTGCCAACAAATCCTCTTATCGTACCTTCAATCATCTTCCTTAAGCAGAATGGTATGATGATCACTAACCTCAAAACTACAAATCGATCGAACGGCACGTAATCTCCTCACCCAGCTTAATAGCAATGTCTCGTTACTGTTGCTTTTACTCGTTCTAGGTACAGCAGCAATCTTCTAACCTTTTTTTTTGCCTATCTCCAAAATCAACTTACAACCCTTCGCCATCTCGAGTACCATGACAAGAAACCATTAACTGGTACACGAACAAACTACAAGAGATGGTCCACGTCCCAATCATAGATCGGGTCGAATAATGAGGCAATTCCCTAACTAAATACCAAACAAACCGATTACTTCTTGCCGATTGTGACTATCGGGGAAACAGAAAAGAAACCCCAAACTCCACAAAACATTGGACATGAGAAAACGTACAATCCTACCGTTGCCACCGTCCAGCTTCTTCTGGTGGCAAACAGCAACCGAACGAAACACATGATGTCCCCGGCAATTCTAGCGCTTCGGGCGGATCGGTTGTCGAACCTGTTGAACGGTTTTTCCTCGATGGTCCTCGCGTAGCACTAAGATTGCGATGATTACGAGCAAACACTAACCGAGGCCGTTTTGTTTCCGAGAGTCGAGCTTTTGCGAATCCTTCGGATTCATTGTTGGAACGGCAAAATTCGATTATATTGCTACGCCGACTGGATTCCGTGTTTAGACAAATAAATTGCTCAACGTTACGGCATGGGAGTGGGTTAAGGACCTTCTCGTTTTTGGATGCGAATAGAGCAGGAAGTCGTTAGACTGGTGCAGTCGTTTTGTGTAAGATTTTGCACAAAGAACCCTTCTTTTCTCTAAGCTCCATAACATCAACAATTCATGATTGCTTGGGAATCATTAATTTCGATGTTCTCCTATCATCATCTACCGTAAAGCCTTGTCTGAGAAACTTTGGCCAAGAACCTTCTTAATTATGTTTATTAATTTTAGAACAACATTTATCCACTTTTTACATTTTCTTATTAGGCGTTATAACGGCTATCGATCTTACCCAAGTTTGCCTTTTTGCTCTGGGCTCGCATTGAAGAGTCCAAAAAATCCAAAAGCTTCCGAGCAAAAAATACATCTAGCGAACTTATAACGCCCAACTTCATTTAGCGGTCGCGATTATAAAGATCGTTGAAACGGGTCGCGAAAGCCCCCGGCATTTATTATGCTGTACATAAGAAGCCGCGCCACTACGCCATGTGCGTGCTGCTACACCATCGTTTAATTAAACTTTAAACCGTTCTATTTTACATTATCGTGAAAGTTGCGATAGTGAAACTGGTTTACGGTTAGGTGGCCCTTATCGCAACCGCGATAGCATTAAGCCCACCAACACCCAGACCCGACAGGTTGAAATGCAACGTTCCCTCACAATATCTCTCGCACGTTCGCGTTACCATTTTTCTTTTGAAATGTATGTTGTTATCGCACCGACTGACCTGAACACGTCCATCGTGTCTCAGCCGTGTTGGTAGGCGGCCGACGCGCGACGGAACACCTAAAGGCAAAAAAGGCTGTCCACCCATCGGCTTTTCCGTACACTACCGGAACGGTGAGTTGAACCCTTCAACCCGGGGGGATGGTACTCGCCCCTCTCCCGAATATACGTCTCCACCTACATTCAGACACAACCGCAAAAACCTCGAGCAGGTGGTGTTGGTTTAAATGATAAGAAATGAGAGCACAGCAGTGAATAGTGAAGCACAGAGAGCAACACAACATCAAATGCATCGATTTTTGGATGTACACAGTGCGCCGTTTGCGGGCTTGTTAGGTTCCCTTTCGCTAACTGTGGCGTTAGCTTTTAATGGAACGTCGACTTCCGTGATTGCGATGGCGTGACCGATCGATCGAAATTCCCCAACAGAGACAAGCAACACACATTTTTCATTTTCCGATCAGACACTTTGGGGTCGACGATTCGGCGGCCTCACCAAGGCATGTGTGTGGCCTCAACCAAACACACAAAATAAAACCAAGAAAACAGCAATGCGATACGATATGATCACGATAAAGCAAGGTGAGGAAAAGTTTTCTCCGAAATCGCTTTGAAAATCTATCTTCGACGGATACAAAGACAAACAGGCAAGAAAAATGGGAGTGCGTAATATCTTGTCGTTCCCTTGAGAGGACACAACGGAGGGATTCGCTCTGCCTTCTGAGAAAGTCCCATCTTCCAGAAGAAGACGAGCGGATAAACAGGGAAAGGCGTACACTACAACTCTTTCCGACGGATTTAATGACTCTGGGCTCCATTATACAGGAGCAAGCAAGCAAGCAAGCAAGAAGAAGCAATTCCTTCCTGTGAGGTGATTTTCCAAGTCTTTTTCCCCCCAGCCAGATGGGCTGGGATGTTGGCAAACAACGCGAAGCTTGGCGACTCTTCTTACAGACGGCACACACACACACACACTGTTGTTGTTCCTATCGACGACCGTTCCAGACTTGGTGGCATCGAATTATGTGTGCAAGCTGCCATACCCCAACCAGATCCCGGGACGAGAAAAGTGTCTCGTTGCGATAGAAAAGACTCCTCGTCTCTTATCACATCCCAGCGGAAGAGAGATGATGCCAAACAGGACCCGGCACAAAAAAAAATGTAGTGTGTCCTATTTTATGTGTAATCCCATCCCCATCGAACGATGAGAATGACACAGCAGGATGGGTAGCGAATAGGGAATGGGGCGCACGGTGGATTATCCTTTCCAGTGGAGCACACCGTACACCACACAAAGCAATCAAATTGCAAAATATTAGGCTCCAGCAAATGGAAAACGCTGCCAACTCGGGGAGCTCTGCAATACAACTTAAAGCGTCAAACAAAAAGGGCAACTGCAGACGGTGACGGTTGCAGCTTTCCCGTGTTCATGCAAATTCAAAGCCCACCGAATCACGTGCTGTGTGTGCAAGAGATTGAATTGGCAGCGAAGGGTTGTGTGTCTCGGGGGTTCGAAAATCCTTATTTCACAAGACCGGGCGAGATATAAGGGTTGGCACACCGGGTGACTGACGGGTTCGTGCTAATTTTGTTGACTTTTTGACACCTTAACAGCGCGTCGTCGTGGCAGAGCGGTGCACACACACACACACACACACCTGCCGATGAGGACCAGGCGGGTGGAACCAGTCGAAGGTCTCCGGCCCGAAGATGATATCAACTTCGGCGAATAGATAACGCAAATAAATAAAGGAGTGCGCGATCGGACCCCGGGCGGGCTTTGAAGGTTTTAAGAAGTTTAGGTCATCGATAAAATCGGTCCACGTTTCATCGACACGTCCGGAACAAGAAATTTATCATCAATTCAAAAATTTACTCATAACGATAACGTAATGTAACACTGGCCACCAAACGATGTCTCGTACGGAAGGTTTCCTCGTGGCGGCAGGTACAATGGCAAAGCACAACCAGCCTAATGAAACCCACAGCTGAATTATTGATTGCAGAGAAATAGAAGGAAAGGGAAGTGATTGTTTGATAGAGACGGGGAGAACCTACCCCGCCCACCCGCCCAGCAGAGCACCCAGAGTAGGGAGCGCATGGTGCTTTCAAAGAGCCTCACGTCTTTCGATTGTGCAATGGGGCTGATCGAACACACCGGGCAACGACAACTATTTCGCTTTCTCCTCACAGGCGTATCCTTTGTACCGTTGGGGCGCTCTGTATAAAAGACCTTCCACCAAGACCGCGGCACAGTGACACCGTGAGTGGTCCGTTTGTTGGTGGTGGTAGTGCAAAGAAGCAAACCCGTGTGGTGCACACGGAAGGACACTGGTTCGTCATCGCACCCTTTTTTAGCTTGCTGCCGACCTGCCGACCTACCGGCCGATGTGACACCGTGAGTGGTCCGTTTGTTGGTGGTGGTAGTGCAAAGAAGCAAACCCGTGTGGTGCACACGGAAGGACACTGGTTCGTCATCGCACCCTTTTTTAGCTTGCTGCCGACCTGCCGACCTACCGGCCGATTAGATGCGATGTTTAAGAATGCGAGACTCACCGTCCATTTCCTGTGCAGATGGTCGTGGTGGTCGTGATGGTAGTGCTGGTGCCGGTGGTGATAGTGCCACTACTCATGCTACTAGTAGTTATGCTACTGTACGAAAATAAATAATTGTTATTTTCAGCCCAAGGTGACAGCACTGCCTGGGTCATGCGGTTCCGTGCCAGTGCAAAAACCGCCCGTATCCAGCGCCGTACCAAGTCGAGCAGGATGACCCATCGTCTCCTGCCATCGGGCGATGGTGGTGGATGAGCCTGCTGCCAGCGTTTGATCACCACCGACTCCTCCTCATCTTCTTCGTCCTCTTCACCGCTGGCCATTCTCTTTTGGAACACCTCGCACACTATCGACCACTATATCACAACGTCCACAGCGAACGCGGAACAGTCACCGAAAAACGACGACTTACGACGACGTGCACGCGCGGGAAAAGAAGTAGAAGGCGCACCAAAAAGCTCACCAAACCCCGAAGACACTCCACCGTGTGTCGTTGGTGAGGTGTACTGAATTCTAGAGGTACGATCGACCCTCCCCCCACGCAGTTCGAGCCGGTTGCCAACGAGGTGGTGCGGAATAGTTTTCGGGTCGATTTTCGATTTCGTATCAGTCCCAAAGCCACGCAATCGGAGCTACGACGCCTCACGATACGTTCCACACCGTGTGCTTGATTGTTGGGCCATCGATGGTAGAGAATTTCCGTTGCAACGGATTGCGATATGAATGTGTATGTGTGTGTGTGGGTGAGTATACGCGTGCGATTATTTTATTTCTTGCGCTGAGGCCAATGACAATATCGCGTCCTCCTTCAAAAGCCCACAACGACGACGAAGGAAGGTGGCTTGATTGCTTTTTTTTACGCTGTACTACCCATCAAAAGCTTATATTGCTTTCGCAAGGACTCTCTCTCTCTCTCGCTTCCTCTCTCTATCTGGCTCTCTCCTCACCATCGTCATCATCAGCGCAAGCGATGATAGCGAAGCGGAAAACTCATAAACGTAGCGCAACAGCGTTTCAGAAAACCGCCACCGACCGAATGCTTCCAATTGCCAGCCGCCTTGTCCAGGACGGGATGCGCGTAAAGGCTTGAAGGAAGAAAATCGATGCACGTACGAAAAACAATAGCTGCGACACAATCGCACAATCCGGTGTACGCTCACGAAAATAGGACATCCAGGAGGACCAGGACCAACAGTAGAAACTGCCATAACGCAAATGTACGTACAATCCTGGTGAACAAACCGGGACGGGGGCTGCATGATGTTGATGATGTAGCAGAGAGTACCACCACGTCCATACAACTTCAAATTACTCATTCTTCAACTTCACCCCCACCAACCAACGACAAACTGGAGCTCCCGAAAAAAAAA
>KZ063057.1:54760-81884 GCA_002091835.1 Anopheles maculatus
CGCCCAGCAGAGCACCCAGAGTAGGGAGCGCATGGTGCTTTCAAAGAGCCTCACGTCTTTCGATTGTGCAATGGGGCTGATCGAACACACCGGGCAACGACAACTATTTCGCTTTCTCCTCACAGGCGTATCCTTTGTACCGTTGGGGCGCTCTGTAAAGTGATTGTTTGATAGAGACGGGGAGAACCTACCCCGCCCACCCGCCCAGCAGAGCACCCAGAGTAGGGAGCGCATGGTGCTTTCAAAGAGCCTCACGTCTTTCGATTGTGCAATGGGGCTGATCGAACACACCGGGCAACGACAACTATTTCGCTTTCTCCTCACAGGCGTATCCTTTGTACCGTTGGGGCGCTCTGTATAAAAGACCTTCCACCAAGACCGCGGCACAGTGACACCGTGAGTGGTCCGTTTGTTGGTGGTGGTAGTGCAAAGAAGCAAACCCGTGTGGTGCACACGGAAGGACACTGGTTCGTCATCGCACCCTTTTTTAGCTTGCTGCCGACCTGCCGACCTACCGGCCGATTAGATGCGATGTTTAAGAATGCGAGACTCACCGTCCATTTCCTGTGCAGATGGTCGTGGTGGTCGTGATGGTAGTGCTGGTGCCGGTGGTGATAGTGCCACTACTCATGCTACTAGTAGTTATGCTACTGTACGAAAATAAATAATTGTTATTTTCAGCCCAAGGTGACAGCACTGCCTGGGTCATGCGGTTCCGTGCCAGTGCAAAAACCGCCCGTATCCAGCGCCGTACCAAGTCGAGCAGGATGACCCATCGTCTCCTGCCATCGGGCGATGGTGGTGGATGAGCCTGCTGCCAGCGTTTGATCACCACCGACTCCTCCTCATCTTCTTCGTCCTCTTCACCGCTGGCCATTCTCTTTTGGAACACCTCGCACACTATCGACCACTATTTCACAACGTCCACAGCGAACGCGGAACAGTCACCGAAAAACGACGACTTACGACAACGTGCACGCGCGGGAAAAGAAGTAGAAGGCGCACCAAAAAGCTCACCAAACCCCGAAGACACTCCACCGTGTGTCGTTGGTGAGGTGTACTGAATTCTAGAGGTACGATCGACCCTCCCCCCACGCAGTTCGAGCCGGTTGCCAACGAGGTGGTGCGGAATAGTTTTCGGGTCGATTTTCGATTTCGTATCAGTCCCAAAGCCACGCAATCGGAGCTACGACGCCTCACGATACGTTCCACACCGTGTGCTTGATTGTTGGGCCATCGATGGTAGAGCATTTCCGTTGCAACGGATTGCGATATGAATGTGGATATGTGTGTGTGTGGGTGTGTATACGCGTGCGATTATTTTATTTCTTGCGCTGAGGCCAATGACAATATCGCGTCCTCCTTCAAAAGCCCACAACGACGACGAAGGAAGGTGGCTTGATTGCTTTTTTTTACGCTGTACTACCCATCAAAAGCTTATATTGCTTTCGCAAGGACTCTCTCTCTCTCTCGCTTCCTCTCTCTATCTGGCTCTCTCCTCACCATCGTCATCATCAGCGCAAGCGATGATAGCGAAGCGGAAAACTCATAAACGTAGCGCAACAGCGTTTCAGAAAACCGCCACCGACCGAATGCTTCCAATTGCCAGCCGCCTTGTCCAGGACGGGATGCGCGTAAAGGCTTGAAGGAAGAAAATCGATGCACGTACGAAAAACAATAGCTGCGACACAATCGCACAATCCGGTGTACGCTCACGAAAATAGGACATCCAGGAGGACCAGGACCAACAGTAGAAACTGCCATAACGCAAATGTACGTACAATCCTGGTGAACAAACCGGGACGGGGGCTATTAGCGGAACAGTCACCGAAAAACGACGACTTACGACAACGTGCACGCGCGGGAAAAGAAGTAGAAGGCGCACCAAAAAGCTCACCAAACCCCGAAGACACTCCACCGTGTGTCGTTGGTGAGGTGTACTGAATTCTAGAGGTACGATCGACCCTCCCCCCACGCAGTTCGAGCCGGTTGCCAACGAGGTGGTGCGGAATAGTTTTCGGGTCGATTTTCGATTTCGTATCAGTCCCAAAGCCACGCAATCGGAGCTACGACGCCTCACGATACGTTCCACACCGTGTGCTTGATTGTTGGGCCATCGATGGTAGAGCATTTCCGTTGCAACGGATTGCGATATGAATGTGTATGTGTGTGTGTGGGTGAGTATACGCGTGCGATTATTTTATTTCTTGCGCTGAGGCCAATGACAATATCGCGTCCTCCTTCAAAAGCCCACAACGACGACGAAGGAAGGTGGCTTGATTGCTTTTTTTTTGCTTGCTTGCTGTCGTACGCTGTACTACCCATCAAAAGCTTATATTGCTTTCGCAAGGACTCTCTCTCTCTCTCCCTCTCTCTCTCTCTCTCTCTGGCTCTCTCCTCACCATCGTCATCATCAGCGCAAGCGATGATAGCGAAGCGGAAAACTCATAAACGTAGCGCAACAGCGTTTCAGAAAACCGCCACCGACCGAATGCTTCCAATTGCCAGCCGCCTTGTCCAGGACGGGATGCGCGTAAAGGCTTGAAGGAAGAAAATCGATGCACGTACGAAAAACAATAGCTGCGACACAATCGCACAATCCGGTGTACGCTCACGAAAATAGGACATCCAGGAGGACCAGGACCAACAGTAGAAACTGCCATAACGCAAATGTACGTACGTACAATCCTGGCGAACGAACCGGGACGGGGGCTGCATGATGTTGATGATGTAGCAGAGAGTACCACCACGTCCATACGACTTCAAATTACTCATTCTTCGACTTCACCCCCCAACGACAAACTGGAGCTCCCGAAAAAAAAAATAATTATGATACTGTCATATAAATGCTACACGAGGAAGCACGAGGAGACCCGGCGAAGAAGGCTTTCGGGAAAAGCTGTGCCCCTAAAGGAGACCACCTTTTCAATACAATGGATTTTCTTCTATAGCGCGCAAAATGAGTTCGTGGGGGACAGAAGGTACAATACTACTCCACCGTACTGTGTGTAAACCCTTCACGAACAAAGGTACGACCGACAATCATGAATAATATTTCGTTTTTTTGTTGTTGCCGGTGACATTTTGAATGATTTATGCGCTTCCAAGGTATTTTGCATACACTTAATTACGTTCGGGACCCTAAAAAATGTACCTAGCAACAAACAAGTTCATATTCAAAGTGCGATAAACAAGCAGCAATTGAAGCGTCACTCTATTTTGCTAAGCCATTTGTAGGATTTTTTGCCCACTTTAAACTTATGCAATAAACAGAATCCTCTACTTAGAGCACTAGAACCGTTGTGTACGAGGAATTTTAATATACGATGTCCATATATCCAAAACGATAGTGCTCGGAAGATTATGTGAGCCAACATTTGTTGGTAGTACAACTTTTAAATCCCCATACTCCCGTACTTGCTTCCAAAATACCGATAAACAGTACACTACTGCTAAATCCTTTTATAATTCTTGTCTTGGTCCAGGAATTCTATAAGTTCTCCCTATACCCGAAAGGGTTTTGCGAGGGAGAAATCCAATAAATCCCCCCTTACACACCCAAATCCATCGAAATTCCGGTCCTATATCGAATTGTATCGAAGCAATCACTCTTGGCATTATGGATCGCCTGAATTGGTTTGCAAGGTAACGCGTGTGGCAGTTGTTTGGAGTTGGATTCTTTCGTTAGTATTTTATGCTAAACCACCTACTGGTCTATCACGACCATGCCATGTTCTAACCTGCTAGTGCGTAAGAATGAAACTTTGCCTCCCGCATCTACTGCCTACCCAAGGCCTAACCACAACCCCCCGAAGGCTTAGGGACTCTGGGCAGGTAGTTTTGCTTTCCATTTTACGCTGACGCTTTCAGGACCACCATGATCAACCTTCCTGCCGCTCGATTGCGTGCGTGTGCACAGTGGTGAACGCAGAACATGCGCTTAAATAATTCTCTGTTTTGATTTCCGTTTGCGTTTTTTTTCGCTTTTTCTTCACTCTATCGTCACCCCTAGCCGCGCTACCAGCCATTCTAACCATTCACCAGTCAGGCAAAAATGGGAAAGCTTCGACCCCGGGGGCGCACACGCATATTTGGCTTTTTGATTTTAAGAGCGAACACGTTGTTGTATTTCTGCCCCTTCGGTACGGTGGTCGGTGGTTTGCTGGAGAGCTGCGTGAAACTTGCATATTTCATGCCACGGCGGTGACGATGACGGCTTTGTTTAGGTGTATGTGCACGTGTATGTACGGCCTTACCTTTCCATCTTGTCTAGGCTGGCAGGATATTTCAGAATCGTCTGTGTTCCATCCATTTCTATTACGTTTTCCGTGGCCAGTTCAAGTTCTGCAAAGGAAAGCAGAGGAGTATGAATTAGAGAGAGAGCTAGAGAGAGAGAGTGTGCGTTTGGCATTGAAAACTCAACAAGAAGAATAAAGAACTTTTGATAATATCGACTTGGTGGAGTGGCAAAGTGGCATTTGAAGCGTCCCTAGGTACTTTGGGTAAACGGCTTTTTCCGGCAGGCGACTCCACGCGGACTGACGAGGCCGGAAGTGATGCTCGATTCGAATTTCATCCACCACCAATAACTCTGTGCAATAGGGCATGGACACTAATAGTAGGCGGTGTATTCCAAAGCTGACTAATGATTTCGACGTCACGACTGATTTCTCTTGCTTTGTGCCTTTGTTCGATTGCCTCTACGTTGGTTAACGGCACCAGCTGCAGAGAACTGCCTCATATGGTGTGATGATGATTGGTAGGCTATGAGTAATCCGTATGTAGCGAACAGCTGCACCATTTCATAAACACCCGGACTCGGACCACCAGATCCCGGATTGACAAATTTTCACAATGCCACTTTGCGCGACTCTTCCCTCTCTCGTCTTTCCTCACGACACCTCTCTCGTCTTTCCTCATCGTTCCCGAACGTTTTTTTTTTCTTACCTCGCCGGTTAAACGGGCGAACCCGCACGGCTACTCTGATTTTGTCCGACATGATTTAATTCTGTGCCTCCGTTTGTTGATCACGATGGAAGGGACAGACACAAACGCACACACACGAGCACGACACAGCCAAGCTCTTCTGGATGCAGCTTCTGTACCGAAAAAACGGTGTGGGGCGGGTGGGTCACGAGAAGTTTGCTTCAGAAGAGGATGCAATGGAGTTTCGCGAGGGTATTTGTCAAACCCAGCGCAACCCACCGCGACCTGCGACGCACACACACACACGCTCACTCACACGGCTCACTTACTAATAATACGAAACACTAAAAACACCTTGCTAAAAAAAACACCAATAGAGAGAACATGATAAGCACACAATTACACATTTTGCTTTACATTCGTTATTGCACGTTATAACACACAGCTTCACAACTCACACACAACCGCCACAGAGCAAAGCACGCATACGAAAGAGCAACCTCATCAAGTAGCGATTTTTTTATTTTGCTTTTGACACATTTCAATCATCTTCGCACACGCAATCACACACACACACACACACAATCCACACAGGCTGCTAGTACTGTCGCTTTCATGACATTGGACTCGTTTTTTTTATAGGCTTCTTTCTGCACAAAACACAGCACAGGCTCCATCCTTTTTCATTTCATTCAATGATAATTAACAATTCGCTACGCTTTTATCTATAATATTTCCACATTTAACAAACCATTTCATTTTACAAAATATCATCAGTTTCCTTTGTATATCGTTGTTCGCAATTCTTCACAGCACCCTGACACTTTTCTTCAAATTTTCTCAAGGACAATACATACAACCGACGACTGCTTTGCACCAGTAGTAACTGAGCGGACTGAACGGAAGCCCAAATCAGTGACGCAAATGAAGTTGACTTTATAAATCCCTTTTTTTTTAGGTGTGACGCTCGTTGTTTTAATGCTCCCCTACTTGTGAATCATGAATCAACGTTCTTGGAACGTTCATCTAATCATTTTCACCCCCTTAAGACCCGTCGCACGAGAAAGATTATTCTTCCAATAGCTGACAAACACATGGCACAACGCACCGTTTCAAAACAAGTGCAGAACCGAACCGAGCCTGACGGAAGGGTTTCTTTTCACAAATTCCTCCATCCAGGACACTTGCTTCACATTCCGAGGCACACATACGCACACACACACACACGCACACACTCTTCCATAAGGACCCTTCTTCACCAGAAACGTCAAGCTACGCTCAATGGAAGCGATTCAATAATAAACCCCTTTCTCGAAGGATGCGTTTTTGCTTTCTGCTGCTGCTAGAAAAGGATAAGAAGGCGCGCGTACACATACACACAAAGCACTGTCCGCACGCACACATGCCAGCATACGCGCGCCTATGCACTACACAGCCATTCAACTGGAAAAGCAGCCAAAACCGTGTGCCGATTGCGGACCGTGCTACCCCCGATCAACAGTGGCCTCGTGAGGGTTAAACAAGCATACCAACACCAACCCCAGCGCCGTGGTGAGTGAAAGAAAGTTCGTGTATGTGTGGTGTGGTGGTGCCATGCAAAACCATCTGGAAGAGAGCGCGCGCGATGAAAATCTCACCGCGCTCTGGGGGGATATTTCGCTCAGCCACCCCCAAAGCCCCCTGCATCACGAATCCCTTGCAAAAGGGATTTATTACCCACAGCCCTCCAAATGTGCAGCACGCCATCTTGCTTTTTTCGGGTCGTATTGTGCGAACGTATTGTCCCTTTATCGTAGGTCCCGAGTTAGAAGGCTCTTTTTTATTGTATACCCAAGGATGGATGGGTGGTGTGGGTGGGTGTTACGCATACGCAGAGTGGACGCAATACAAACGCTCTCTTTCTTTGAGCAATAGCACACACAGTACACCACCACCAACAACAAAACGTTCCAGCAGCAGCAGCAGTAGTACCAGCAGCACCAGCAAATTGGAGCTGTATGGGACGGAAGGCTACACATCCGCCAGCCGAATGTGAATGTCCGCAACAAAGGATAACCTTGTGCCTTTTTTTTCACCGATTCGTGCGCTTTCAGTTTTCCGTTCTTTTGGTATTGGAAGCCCCATTCTGGAGCGTCAGCTTATCTATACACCCCGTGCCTGGAAGCCAGAGGATTAGCGCCAGCTTCCTGTACACCTGCTTGCCAGGCAGCAGCACTACCACTCGCCCTTTTGGGGTTTGCCGTTTTCACTTCGATTTCCACACTCGCATTTGTGTTACGTTTCGCACAACACCTACAATTTTTCTCCTCTCCTATTGCTTATTGCACCTGCACCGGAAAACGAAACAATTCCATCACAACTCCGGACTGGCACAGTTCACTTTGACAACTGACCACACTGCCTCACATTCGTGAGCTGCCCGATGCGAACGCAACTCGCGCATGAGAAGTGAGACAGAAGACATCTCACCGGGTGAGATGCGGTGAGTTGGGAAACGAGTAATATTTGAAACTCCTTTAAGTAAGCTACTTCTTGCCATATTCTCAATCATTTTCATTACATTGTTTAGAAGAATTTTTTTGTTTTTTTATACAGCGCAGACGTGATATATTAGATAAACATTCAACGTTCCTCAGAGTAAATTATGTTTCTCCCAGTGAGTCAAACACATAGTGCATTATGGCCATGAAGTGTCCACTGTTGGACCATAGTTGAGGTTAAAAAATTGAGCGAGAGCGAATTTGAAAAGAGAAAAACAGCAAGCACATCGGTTGAATCTCGAACCTTCGAACCGAGCTTGTATACCAAACCACGTGACAACGTTTCAAATTTAAATTTTACCCATTCAAAATGATCGTTCTTTTGCCATTAGATGGTCCTAGATTTATAGAAATCTATGTAGTACGATACGCTTACCTAGATCAACGGTGTTAAAACCAACCAAAACAAATAAAAAACATTTAACATTCCCGATGTCTAAATTTCTCGAATTTATTACGTCCTATGTACAATACTTTGCATTCGTTTTTGCTATAACAACATTTATCAAATAGAAAGATCTAAAATTCACTTGGCCTAAGAT
Source organism: Anopheles maculatus (assembly GCA_002091835.1). NCBI lineage: Eukaryota > Metazoa > Arthropoda > Insecta > Diptera > Culicidae > Anopheles > Anopheles maculatus. The sequence continues at coordinate 62,769 of KZ063057.1, forward strand.
TCGCGTATCATTTCCACGTGTAAAAGAACGATTGGGTACGGCCGTATGGGGTGGGAGGGGGAGGGAGATATCGAGGCGATGAGTTTTCGTTACTTAAATTCCTTCGTTGGAAAGCTTTTTACTTTTTACGTTTTGCTACATCTCCTAATTCCGGATGATTCCAGCAATGTTTATCAAGACCGGATCTCTGTGATGCGTACATCGCTGCATCCTAACAGATTTGCCTCGCAAGTGTTCTCTGTCCACACACCAGCTTAGGAAAAGGTTTGCCTACAAACAAAAAAGGAAAAGAATATTACACGAGAAAGCATTACTACACGCTTTGTTCACTGCTGGACACACACACAACATCTTGGCATAGGAGAATTGGAATCTCTTGAATGTAGATTTTGTATCACAAGGAGATGAGGCAGATGCGGTACTTACCTGGGTTAACATACACGCGCCCATCGAGCAGAACACAAGTCCAAAGGAAAAACAAAATTAGTTCACGTTACTCTACACTAGCAGACTGGTGGTAGCTTAAACATGTTAAGGTGCAACTTTTTCCAATGGGTATGGGGCGTACACGAGGAAGTAACACTACGAGAAACAGTTTCAATCGGTGCAGGATGATGAACACAAGGGATGAGAATGGATACGAACCGAACGTCAACAAAAACGTAACTTCACATCGAGGTAATTCCAATCGAACATAAAACAATAACACTAATCATTCGGATGAACGGTAAACGGAAAGGGCCGGGAAGAATGTTACAATCGTACGATATGGGATGAAGAAAGGATCGTGTTTTTTTTAATTTAAATTTGTGTCCCTTATCTGTTTTTTTTCTGTTTCTCAACAATCAAATACCAATTGAATCCCAATAACTGTTGATGTTTATTCCATTTTTTATATCAGCTTTCCGTATCACATATCTTGCAGGATTGTTTTGATTTTACTTTACTGCTAAAACCAAATTTTTCGATGACGATGGATGGATATTGGATTGTTTTAACAACGCGCAGCGCACACCTCTCTGTACCTATCGCTAAATGTATTCGGAATCATGTTCAAAACAACCCCCACAAGAATGTTATTGCTTCAATAACCACTAATACCACTTAAAACCCAATTCAAAAACATTATTCAAAAAAGCTCTTCCAAAATAATATCGTTAATATAATCCCTTTTTTAATTATAAATACAAATAACCCACCACAAAAAAAACCATAAAACGCTTCCCTATTAGATAGAAAATTAAGCGAAAATAAAAAGTCCATACAAAATTCAATAATAAAACGGAATGTGTAAGCTAAGCTTGGTTTTTGGTAGAACTGTATATCAGCTTGCTGAATGCTTTCAGTTCACAAATAAATGCAAAATTCACAACCTCCTGAGCCGTGTTTTGAGGACAGGTAAGGATAGGACAGCAATAGTACATCCTTTTATGCTTATCATGAGATCTTATTGCACACCGACGATCTTGTGTTAGGCATAGAATGGGAAAATTGCGATCGCGAATGCTATCGGGATTGTGTGATTGTGTTATTCATATTACAGAGAGAGAGAAATGGCAACTTTATTGTGTGAGCAACAACGTGCATTTCTCTAGAGCTTTGCCCATGTTGTCCTAAAACGCAGGTAAACGGGGAGAGAGAGAGAGAGAGAAGAGAAAGAAAAAAACAATAACATAAAACTCGTGGTCAATGCTCGCACACAATGAACAAGGGGAGTGAGCGGAAGGTCCTCTCTGTTATGATGATAGAACTATGTGGTGTAGTAGAAGATACAATGTAACGAAAACCAAACATGCAGCGATAGTGTAGCAGTAATGGACGTAAAGGCGTGTGAATTTATTACACAAATAATTTCGTGTCCGCTTCAAGCCCAAAAAGCTAGTTCGAATAATATTAAATAGGCGCCTTTTCATGCATGCATGCTACATCCTTACTACACGTTTCATGCACAAGCGTTTCATAGGCACGACAAGCAAACCGAATTGTTCTTCCCAATGTCTTAGAAAATGAACAGATTTTTCACACATAAACTGAAACGAGTTAACAAACAATTTAAAAAAATATTTCAGCGAAGCTAATTGCGCACCACTAATCCCTCCCTCCACATGCAACAACAATGGTACGATGATATGTCTACTATTTGTACTTTATCTACTACGTGTTATCATAGCAACAAAGCTCCGAAGCAAAAAGGCACTTATTCTTTTACTGAACATCTGCATCGCAAATGTGGTAAAAAAACTGATGACAAAACATGTGGATGACTGTAACAATTAACCTTTGTCTATAAAAAAAAAGATAAGAAATTAATAAACTGAAAAAAAAACAAACCGAACTTACGCTAAAGTAAAATACAATAACTCAGTACATACACACATCTCCAAAATCATATATTAACAACGAATGTACAAAGATCATCTTATTGTTTATGCCTGTACACATTGGTTTCGGGCTGCTAGCAAAATTAAACTTAATACAAACAAAAAAAACATTAAACAAACGTACATACTCTAAATGCGCCTTTCTTTTTCCTATCCCGGGGCCCGCATTCAACATTCAAGCGGTACCTCCGTGAGCCACCTTCCAATATCGACGCTAACACGCACGAGGCCACCACACAACATGGTACACACAAACACGGCAGAGCAGATACTACTACCATTTTGTGTTATAAACAAATGCACGCTATTTATATATTTATATTACTATACTGTACACGAAAGCGATGTTAAGGGAACGGAGTACGAATGAATAGTAATCGCATTATGTGCAAAAAAAGAAATTACCACGAAAAAAAACAAACACAAACCGAACAAAACAACTTGACGAATAATGAAGGATTAACGGAAAGAACCAAAACAAAAAAAGAAACGAAGGATAAAGAACCGTCAACCGTTTGTAAACCGTATCGCAAAGAGCAGAACTGCGGAGAGAGATGCTAACGATGAAGCAGAAATGGCTGTGCACAAAACAAAACGAAACTAAATCCTACTACGTAAACCGGAAGCAGGTGTTTTAGTACATTGTAGCTATCCTGAGGATGACTCTGACTAAGCTGCTGGTGGATATTGAGATCCGGCTTTTCGTGTCGTTTGATTGGTTTCGATTGATCTACACACACACACACACCTACTCTACTAAAGTATCTCCGCCGGGTGCTGTGCTGCAAGGGTTGGACAATATACCTAATAACGATCAATATGCTAAGGCGCCATCATCACAATCTACATGAGGCTGACAGTTTTATCTTTTTTGTTTCGTTTGTCTTCTACTTTGTATATAGTTGTCAACAAAATCTCTTCTCAACAGCCACACAGCAAGCAACCCAGCGCGATCGTGTCCTAACAATACTCTCTTCTCTTCGCTCGTATTGCTTCTGTTTTGTACTGAAACACGGTTCTCGGTTTTTGTTTTTTTGTGTTTGCTAACATAAAACGCTCAACACTAGGCGCCTCACATATTGGCATGAATCAAATTTTGGTCCAATTGAATGGCGTGTTGGGCCAGTTTTGCTTATGCGAGAGAAGAAGAGTAAAAGAGAAGAAGAGAAGAAGGAGTAGCATGACTTACATGTGCTCGGGGTGGTTGCGCAGACAGTCCAGGAATCCTTGCGGTTTAACCTGGCCGGTACAGATTTTGTGGATGGCAGTAAACAGTGGGAATCTACGGAAGGCGGAAGATGTAAGTAGATTACAGATCTTTTACAGCGATGACAACCATTACTGCAAACTCACTTATCCTCCATCCCTTTACTCTTCAGCATAAAGTTCACCTCCTCGGCAGTGATCGGACCCTGCAGCTTCTGTCCATTGAGCATTTCGTCCTCCAGCTGCTTGATAGTTTTGCCCGTTTTCACGAACGCTTCCGACACTTTGCGATTGCGGCCACCTGGAAATTGACAGGGAACGCAAGGCATTAGAATTTTACATCAAAAACCGATCACACCGTTTCACTCATTCACCATAGCACGTAGTGATGAGATCGGCAACACCACAGCTCTCGAAGAACGTCGACAGCTTGCTGCCCGGGTAGAACACATCGACGAACTTGATCATCTCCATCAGACCTAACCGAATGACGGCCGCCTTCGTGTTATCGCCGGAACCCATACCATCGACAAATCCAGCGCCACATGCCACGATGTTCTTAAGCGCACCGCAGATTTCTACCGCATCGACATCATCCACCACCACCACACGGAAGTTGGGCGTCTGGAAGAGATCGCGCAACGTCTGGGCAATCTTCATATCCCGACAACCGATGGTCGTCTCGCAGAACTTTTCTTCCGCAACCTCACCGGCCAGATTGGCACCCATCAGCACGGAGCACGGAATCTTCAGATGCTTCGTGATCAGGTGCGAGATCAGCTCCATGCCACCGCCCTCGGCAACGTCGAAGCCCTTGATTAGGGATAGACCGACGGCCGTCGGCTTGATCTTGCCGAGCAGCTGCGTGCCCAGTCCACGGATGAACTGATGCGGCACGACGAAGATGAGAATGTCGGCGTCTTTCGCTGCCTCCACAACATCCGGAACAGCGACCTAGGAATAGAGGAAATATTGTTCTTAGCTATCCATAAATAGTAACCAGAAAAGGAGGATCGTTAACTACACGGAGTTCGAGAGAGACAGTTTCATTGCGCTATGTACTTATTCGGCATTCGTATCTAGGTGTAAGTTTTCGCTTATATATACGACGGAACGGATGTGCGTGCTTTTACTAACAATTATGAAAAGTTTATTTGAACTTAATCGTGCATATGCTCAAGGTTAGGAACGAAAATTCGATACCTTGATAGTCTACCTATCTCAATTCTACTGTTTTCTTCCTAAACAGGCAAAGAAAACGCTGTATCTATTCATGATGATCGTCACGCCGCTTTGCTGCCTCAGTTTCCCTACGGTCGATTGGGGTTTAAAAATAAATGCCGTGTTCACGACAGTGAATATGCAGCTGCATCTGATGCAACGTGCTCCCGCGCCACTTCCCAGCCACTCTCTCAACCGGTAATCGTATGATGGATGTGGTTCATTGATCGCTACCGAAAACGCAAACGGAAGGCAGTCCGAAAAAGTCACTACGCCTTCGAACAAAGAAGGAACCTAAACCCATTCGTCTTCCCAAGCGCATGATGATGATAATGTGAAACACGAGCTATTTGCATGCATTTGTTTGATCAATTATCATTATCTTGCCGCCGTTTGCTTGCTCTCGAACCGACGCCATGGGGGCAATAAGCTATTTAAACAGTACATTTTCCCTTACATAATCGTTTCGGGTGCCGAAAGACCGGGTTGACAAAAGTACGACAGCTGTCTACAGGCGTCCGTCTGTCCGCCGAAGGTTAATAATAAGCGCGATAAAGTCGAAACAGGTTCCTCACTTTGCCGCCCCGGGAGAGGTTAAATTCCGACCGAATGACTTTTCACCACGAATAGGAAAGAAATACATTGGCCGACGATTCGAATTAACCGACGCCCGGTGCGGGCTTTGTAGTAGTGATAACCTTTCATTTCCTCACCAATTCTTTCAGTTCGGCGTTTGGTAGCAGCTGTCAACGGTTATGTAAAACAGGTCGCCAAAGAGATTGTGACTCAGTTACGGGTGAAAGTCTAACGATCTAATATTCAATCAAACGGTTTGGACATGTAATGAACCAACTGCCCGGAAACAATTCGCTTCCCGAAAAAGGACAGAAAATGATGGATGGAAGTGCGCGCTCTAGTTAGTGGCCTTCTAGGGCCACTTGTCTGCTTCATACGAGTAGATACATACTAGACGCAATTGCAAACGCGCACACTTGAGGCCAATCTCGCACTGTACAAGCTTCCGCATCATGCCACGTGCAGTCACGTGCAAAGCTTCTCGACACTTAATTGCGCTACTCAACTATCAGGCATACGAAGTGCATGCGAGAGAATGAAACTTGCACGAGTAAGCGATGCATGTATCCGACACGCACACACAGTCACGGAGGGCGAACCAATGGGCGCATTGTGAGATAAATGCAGTCATCGCTGCGTGCTTTATGCATAAATCTGTTAATGACGCATAAATGACTCTCATCATTTTTCTTTAAATTGCATTAACTGTTCCGCCGGATAATGTTGACACTTATTGAAGACGTTTCGACATCAGCCCTCGGCTATTATTAATCGCTGGTAGGCGACAAGATGAAGTCCTGCTCGATAAGATAAACGTGGCCCGCCGCACCATAAAATAACCGGCCTAATCACAAAACCAACAGTTCGGTTTGGTAAACAACCGATAAGCCTTAGGGCTATCATGTGGTAATTAATAATTCTCCATCGTTATCCGTGCTATCGATACACCCCCGGGGTGGTCACACCTGAGCAAACTTCCATGGCTCTTGATGAGCGGCTTCGCGGGTTGAAGGGCGGCGCACGCTGATAATTACGAGCATCGGAACTTTGGCACCGTGACAAAGGACAAACTGGGGAGGTACGCGATCTAAAAATACTACGCCCGGCCACCCGCGCAACATGCCTAACAAACCGCTTAACTGCTCAGGACAGGAGCAAGGAGAATGGAACAAAAAAATGAACAAACTTACGACATTCTCGGGCAGCTTGTGTCCAGGCAGGTACTTGACGTTCTCGTGTGTCGTGTTGATGATTTCCGTAAGTTTTTTGCCGTCGATCATCTCCTCGTACACGTACATCGTGACACGGTCCTCGAACGTGGACAGCCGCTTGGCATTGACGCCCACAATCTTGGCAATGGCCGATCCCCTAGAAAGTAAAGCACAAATACGTTAGGGAAGACATTAATCATTGGATAGGATTTTTTATTCGTTGTTTGACATATGTAAACAAATACATCCCCGATCAACTGATGATCCAATTTCTGCCCTCTTCCTCCGACTACCGAAGAGTGGTCAAACAGAGAAGCATATTTCATTCACTTCTGCATGTTTTGGTAAACTCGCGAAACTGTTTACCGAAAATAATCAGAGCGCAAGAACATAACCTTCATAAGCTGTCCTTCTCATCGACAATAGTAGGTCAGATTGGGGACATTTTCCTGCTTCGTCGTACTCTTCTGCCAATTTACCTTTCTTCGTACGATATGATGTGTAAATACTCATACACAGGAGGATATAACCTGCATACCAAAGAAGAAGAAGAAGAAGAAGTAAATACTCCCCCACACAAACGCACACACACACACAAGGGAAGCATTTTAATGTTGTTTGTTGCTCGAGAGAATCGTTTCGCTTTATCGCGCTTCCTTTACGTAACCCTGACCTCCGACTGTCGGCTGGTCGAACGGTGGTAGTGGATTTTGCTACATTTTTTCACACCGGAAAAATTGCTCAAACAGCAGCACACATTGATTGCCTTGACATTGAGGTGGTGGAGCAATGTTGTTTATCCTGGATCTATTGCGCTCAAAACGCACACATGTTCGCGCAAGGATATCACGCCACACTGGTAGTGCTATTTGCTCAAGGCCAACCCGCGCCAGAGGGATAAAATACTATTTTCCGGTGTCCCCAGCACAGCCACACTTACCAGTTTCCGGAGCCGACGATACAAACGCGAACCTTATCAGACATGGTTGATATCTACTGTACTGCGCGCGGAGAACACACTCGACGATTGTATAGGATCAGCAGCGAAAGAATGGACCACACCAATCGGAAGCTGCGAGCTGATAGGAAATGAAAAACGGGGGAACGAAAAAATGGTTTTATGTAATGCTTGAAATACGAATTCAATCAACGGCCGCGGAGCAACGGCTCGGAGACTTCGGGTTTTCGTGGTTCGGGTGTGCCAGCAGCTTGCGGCAACCACGTGTGGATGTGTGGGTGATTGTTTCTATTTATTTTCGTGCTCGTTTTTATGCACACACTGAGATCAACCGACCGAAATGCTGACACTATTGGCACCAAAGGAATCGTGGTTTCGTATTTTGAAAATGCTTCACGCAGCGGAACCTTACTTTTGAACGATGCGTCCTCCTCGCACAAACAATCGAATTCAATTGAAAACAGTTCCACATCGTACTGCAGCCGTGGAGTTCCCATTCCCATGTGCCTTGTTAAGCGTCACTAACAAGCTGTTGACAAGTGCACAGCTCTATTCGTAATTTCGCTTCTCTTCATGATTTATTCAGCATTGTGTGAAATGCGATTCACCATCTGGAAGTATGTTTAGCAAACCATACAATTTGCAACATAAAATATATGCATTAAACTCAATTAGTTTACCAACATTTTCATCCCGCCATTCCAATCAGCACAATTGTTAACTGGGAACCAGCAAACTGCATGACAGTCCGCACTGCTGTCAGCGGTGGAAAAACGTCAAACACATGACAGTTTGCGCGCGTGGGCCAGTTTGTTTACTTCGCTTCTTTATTGTTGCAATACAGTACACATTACGATAAAGTTTTTCCTCAATTACGATTGTGCTATTGCGCACAGCTGCCGCAACATTAGTACTAGCTCAGTAATAAGTGTGTTATTAAATTGTTCTAATAATCCTACCCAACGCATAATTTCGAGCTAAATATCCAATGATTTTGAAACAGCGTTGTGGAACTGTCGTTTCCTCGAACACGCTCGAACACGCAACGGCGAGAACGGTAATACTTACGGAGCGGGTGGGTGACAGCATTATAAAGGTGAGTATTGGCTCGCAGTTTTCGGTTTTATTTCGACTGCAAATCCTTGATTTCCTGCTCAATATTAGAACGTGCGGTACTTTCGAAACGTTCGCTAAATTCCTTCGTCATGTAGATGCTCGGTATGCGACACAGCGTTTGCAGCAGCTAAAGGGAGGAAAAACAAGTACAAAAAGCGATGGTTTAACTGTTTACTATGCGCCTCACTTCGTTCCAAGAATTGTTCTACCTTTAGGCGCATTTTGTCGTAGGAACTAACATCCTCGCGCGGACATTCGTTGCGAAGCTGCTGGGTGTACTGTTTGTAGTCTTCCGGCGGTGTGCTGGTGTCGTGTAGAATACGATTATCACACATTTTCGGTTGCACTTACAAGGTTCTACCGCCAGCAAAAACTTACCCCAGCACTAGCAAATCTAGATCTTGGAAGAATTGAACATCATCTGCGGACAGATCGCCTGCTTCCATCTGTACGTCTCCGAGCAATCTTTTAACATTGGTTTCCAGCGTTTTCTACAGTTGAAAAGAGAATGGGTCACTGTGGTGGGTGGGCCAGTTCAGTCATCTGTTGTTGCTGTGTGTGCACTTACATTGTCCAGCTGTGCGTCGGCGAAGAATTCACTTACGACCTCACAATTCCGTGCAACACAGTCCTTATCCGCCTCGAAGTGGTAATACTGAAAGAGTGTGGCCAGCTGTAGGCATATACTGGCCCCTGCTAAATGTGGCACTTTCCGACGGATCAACTCGGACTCCGTGTGGTAGTGACGATGGCTTTGTGCGTATTGCGTGCGAAGCTTGGCCAACCACCTGTCCGATACTTCGGGCGAAAGTTCTAGCGCTGTGCTAATGTTTTCCCATATGTTTTCCATCTTCCGCTTCTTTCCGTTCTATCGAGTCCACTACTCCCTTACTCGAGTGTCCGATTTTTGCGATGGATGCTGTCGAGAGCGTGGACAATCTATTCTAAATAACTAAAGCGACGCACTAGAGGGTTGCAGCAAACTATCGTGACTAATGTCATTGATTTTACCTCGAATCTTTTGTGAGAAGAGTGCTGGCTGTGGATGGTCCAGCAAGGACATGCGCAGTCCAGAACGTGGTAGTGTTTGTAGCTACTGATTCAAAACATCATCCATCAGACAGCATCTCGTCGTCGTATCGGACTCCGCTTCATACCAAAATAACAAATGATTCCTACAAACTCTTTTGTTTTTACGATATTCCCTCCACGTGGTAGCATGGCGCGCAAAAAATCGGCAAAGAAAGCTACCGCGGCCCAACAAACACGAAGTATTACTAAGATGAAGGCAAACACGATCAAACTCAAGGGAACCGCGGGCAATAAGATGAAATCGAGTAAAAAGTTGGCCGAGCAGTTCAAGAAGGTAAGCCACGATTTGTGTAATGATGGTGTGTGTGTGTGTGGTTTGATAAACTTTTTTGTTTTTTTTTCGCAATTCAGATGAACGAAAGTCCCTTTCGGACGCGAAAACAAATGCGGGAAAGACTGCAGGAAAATCTACAAGAGGCCAGTTCAGCATGCGTTACGATGAACAACTGTCAACAAGCGAGTGGATCGTGTGCTGCGACTCAATCTAGGGAACAACAGAAACGTAAAACAAACAGAGGTCGAATATTATTCCAAACCTAACGAATCCCCAATTGTTTTGCTTCCTTCAGCTCGTAAATCAACCACCGATACGATCCTAATCGAGGATTCAGACGAAGAAAATGATTCGAACCGTAACGGTGAAGGAGTTTCAAAGCCTTTATTCTACCTCGATCGAAACCCCGGCATACGAGAGACAGAAATTCCGCTGTACAACGTTGGTGCCTGCCCGGCGGCAACCAGCGCGGATCTCCATTCGGCGGCACCAAGCACGGTTCATCATTCGACGGCACCAAGCGCGGATCACCGTTCGGCCACCAATCCCGAAGAAAGCGTAATAGTAGTGCTGGACAGCACTATCGACCAGACGATGAATGAGAGTATGAAGGAGATGCAAATCGACGCGAAACCTGTGAAGCCTTTGCCGTCTACGGAAACTGTTTCCACCGATAGTGCAACCGGTAGCAGCAGCTCGAATCTACCCTCGAACGCGCAAATCGATACGGAGTTGAAACCATCAACATCCGCGTCTCCTCCTGTCGTCACAGAAGTAGCGGAAGTCATCGATCTCAGTGATTACTCCGACACGGAACCAATCTTTACCAATGTCCAGACGTCAACGCCTGCCTTTCCCACGCTTGATTGTATTCCGCTTGGGTTCGGTGTGCTTAAACCGCAGGCCAATCGAAATGATGGCAATCAAAAGCCAAAGAAGAAAAATCGATGGGACAAAAGGCCTGTGGATTTGGGAGTGCCTAGCAAACCGCAACCGGTGCCGCCCCTGGCTAAGCATCACATTGAAGAGCTGGAAGCGAAAAAGCGGATGGTAATCATCGATGGGAATAATGTTGCGTTTGGGTACGTTTGGGCGGTCTCGAGGACGCCGATCGAGCACATGATTGAATCGAAAATGTGTTTCCTTCTCTTACAGCCATCTCAACGGTAAAATGTTCTCCGTGAAGGGTTTAGATTTGTGTATAAAGTACTTCAAACGGCTTGGCCATGAGGTGACCGCTGTAGTGCCTCAGTTTAGGTGCGTGTGTGTTGCATATGCCGGGTGCCTCTCCCAACCTTAAAGATACTGATTTTGCTACCGTTTCGACTCGTTTCAGATTGAAGAAGCATCAAAGTACGGATTACGTATTGTTGGAAAAACTGAATCGCGATGGCGATGTGACGCTAGCGCCGAGTAAGAATCTTCCCGGACAGTGTTCCTCGACATACGATGATCGGTTAGTATAGGCTTATTTGCCCGAATTATGTCGTCATCTTAACGGGCGAATCTTTTCAACTTGCAGCCTAATATTGTCCATAGCGGAACAGTTTGATGGAGTCATCATATCAAACGACAACTTCCGGGACCTGCTGGAGATTTCTACTGGTAAGCAAACCATCCATCTTCCAACTGTGAGTCGTCCCATTCTATCACGCAATACCGACATTTACAGCCTGGCGACGCATCATCGAAACACGTGTCATTGGCTACACGTGGGTAAAAGACTGCTTCTTTCTACCGGACGATCCATACGGACGCTATGGTCCGACGTTACAGCAGATACTGAATGGGAAATCCGTTTAGGAGTAAGAAGACGACTCTTTATGTACAATCAACGTGTTTTTTTTTTGTTGTTAAAACAGTTATATAAGAAAAATAAAATGAAAACAAGACATAATTTATTTCGTACGCGAAAAACTATCTAAACAAACGAGGAAGCGATACGGTTAACTGGAGTATTTAATAATGTACAGGATGAGATTTGTTTGGAGTTTTCATTGTCTTCACGATGGATCGGCAACGCGATTGGACGTTTCATCATCTCTTGTCCTTATCACCTGGTCGTAAGAAGGCGGTAAATCTGTAAAACAAATCCAAATATCGGGTCAGTACGATTGCCACCATCTTTCCATTTGAGTATAGCAGGAAACGCACCCCGTGGAATAGTCGTGACAACGATTAAATTCTGGTTCGTGTAACCGTACTGTGGCGGCGGAATACCGGCCCGTCCATCCGGCTCGATTCGAATGTGTGCCACCCCGTTAAGTTCCGAACCGGGGCGAACGCCGGGGCCATTACCGGTTGTAGGAGTATTCGAAATTGTGTACACTATCCCTTCCTGTCGTACGTTGGTGCAGGTGGATGTAGTCGTAGCTAGGAAAACCAACAAAACACACTTTCGATATAACAATAGACTCTGCCAGGGAGGACGGGGCATAAGTACAACACTTACCCGCAGCAGCAGCAGAACGCATAGATTTTAATCGTCTGTCGTACATGTACTGAAAATTTAAAAATGAACCATTTTTAACATGCACTTTCCGTTGGCATTTGGTGCCAGATAAACACGACAAGCGTTTGTTTGTGTGTATGCGTGTTTTTTTGCTATCCAATTTTGTCAGCTAAGCCAACCGATAAGATACTGATAGCTGCTGTAGCTGAACGAAGAACACAGCTTAAAAATAACAGTGACTCTATAGAGAATTTTTGTCTCACGTTTCTTCAGCAGTAATGCTTAAGGAATTTAAAATCAGTCTAAGCGTGTGTTTCCATCCAAATCTGTGTTTATCTCACGAATCAACGTAAGTATTATTATGCACTCACCACCATAAAATAAATGGCCATAATCGTTAGAACGATCACCGGTATCACTATGTAGGCTGTCATTTCCGGAACTTACGCAGTTTTCGGATGTTGTCTAACACGACTGTACCACAAGACTGTGATTGATAAACGGAACCCATACCTGTGTTCGGGGTAGCAACATTTTACAATGGTGCTGAATGTGTGTGTGGAACACATATTTTATCGAACAAGGGGGATTTACAGAAACCGACGCTTAGCTCGCACGATGCATTTCTCCACTAAGGAATGCAAAAGTAGTATTCGGATGTAACAGACCGTGAACAAGTGAATTGACAGAACTCTTTTCAAGATAAGGGCGGAAAAGGTGATCTCGACTGACGACTACCGCCAAAAAAGGCAGGAAGTAGGATAGCAGCAGCACCCATCGTTTTGAGGAACGATGAAAAGTGAAATAGTGAACAGAACAACCTTCTTACTCTGAACGTCTTTTTGGTGCATGAGGCCACTGCGGCTACGCGATGACGTGAGCCCTTCCACGCCGAGAACTTTTAAAATGCCAAATGCTTGTCATTGGCGTTGGCTGTACAAACCTGGCATGTGCATCGAGAGATACATAATTTCGAATGTGCTAATGCAAAACAAAAAAATAAAATTACACAATAAATGTTTTCTTAAGCATAATATATCCCCGCGTTCTTTGTTTACGTGTGTTTTCGTTATCAAACTTCTTCTTTCTGCACCCACCGGGAGAGAGAAGGAAGCTTTACACAACACAATTTAGATTATTCAAGTTGGAACATTTCGAATTCCGTTCTGTGCCGTTGTTGCTGTCATTCGCTTTTATGTTTTTTCCGTTATAAGTTTCTCTAATGCAGTTGAAACTGTTTGGAACGTGTTTTTTTTTAAATCGTTTGTAATAGATAGAGAGAGAGAGAGCGAGATACACACGATCGATCCCCGCACAAAACCCCGAACGTGATCCATCGTGATCCACAACAATATCTGATTCTTATTTGGTAGGTTTATAATTCTTTATTCAGAGACCGCGTGACTATTTGAATAAGCATTTCTTACTAACAGAGACACAAGATGTATGTACGAAGAATCAAAAAGAAGGACAAAGAGAGGGAGAGAGAGAGAGAGAGAGAGAGAGAGAGAGAGAGAGAGAGCAAGCGCGGGGACAGATGTGTCACTTTTACAATGTGATTACTATTATTCATATCTAAAACCGTTTTGGGATAATAATGCCTGTCCAAATCCCGATTTCCAAAGATTCTGTTACTTGTTCTGGACCTGTTGCAGCACGATTTGCAGCTCACACGCGCAGTACACACTACCTCAAATCTCAGTCTCGCCGATCGGAATTTTCGTCGCCCGTTGCCCGTCTGCTAGAATCAGTAAAACAGGAAATCCCTATGCGCCCTTCTAATCCACGTTTTTGACGATTCTATTTAGCAGCTTTTAAGAAGTTTACTGGTTTACTAATTTGCTATATGGAGTTTTTAAAAACGTTGAGTGATTTTACTGATTGAAAACGATTTCGTTTACTCTCTTTCATTTATTTTCCGAACACCACCACAACACTACACCTTCGATATGAGGTCAGTTTCCTAAGAGTAGAAGTAATTGGAAAAGTCTATAAGAGCCCCCTCCCCAAGGGATCAAGATGTTCTCGTTGCTTTCCTCCAAATCCAACAACACTCCATACACAAACCGAGAGACACGGTCAAAAATGAGAAACTTTACTTTCATGCGACAAGAAAGTATCATTTGACTGCTCTGTTCTGGTTTGTTGTGGTGGTCGGTTGTTTGATTCTAGGAGGACCTCTCCGCTATCGGCTCCTTTCACCGTATTATACGAATTTCGCAAGGAAATACGGCCAATACGCAGACGACACTGTAGTCATGGAAAACCCCGTAATCAAGACTGAAGCTCGCGCGCACTCGGGTGACTGGATCGTACTCAGATTTCGTTGTATGTGTGGCTGAACAGTTTAATACAAAAGTTCGACTAGTTAAGCTGGTGGTACACCTTGCAAAAACGGCGCCCCCATGATGCGTGTGCTCAAAAATCCCTTCTGCAAACAATGCCTGCATCTCTCGACAAAACAAGCTCTACTTACATTGTCTATCTAATCAAGATAAAATTCCTGTGTGTGTGTGTGTGTGTGTGTGTGGGTTTGTTTTTGCATAAATCGTTTTGCAAAATTCTATCGTAAATTATCCAAAAATGTTCGTTCGGGTGTGTGCGTAAGTGCGCCAAGCCAGAACTGGGACGTGCGTTACAATTAGCTTAAAATCGCTGCTGTTAACCACTCTATTGGGGTACGGGTGTTGTCGCTATCGTCGTCTTGTGTTCGTTTGCTTGGTTGCGTTACCTTATATATCAAATATGGTGTTGTACTTAGCAAATGTTCGAAAGAAGTCGAGTTTCTATGAACAGGAAATCTTTTTTGTCTGCTTGCTTCTCTCTTGCTGTTATCTTCAAATTGCTTCCCGTTGTCTTGCCACAAGTATTTAAGCAATTAAGCCCTATTTCTTGTGTGTTTATATCTATTTTGTTTCATATAATGCAACGTACGAGGAACGACTTGCTCAAGCTCGCGCTATATTTCGCTCGCTTCCTATGCTCTTGCTTTAAGATTTAGGTGTCTTTCTTTTATTTAACTCACACTACTTCTATTGATTGATTTGTTTTCATTTGCGTTTTTTTTTAAATATTGTTATCCACTTTCTCATCTCATTCCATTAACAACATTCTCATACTGCTAGTTAGCTGCGCTTTAATATCGTTCCGTTTGTTTCTTCTCTGTATCTCTGTTCTCTTCCATCTTTATCGAGATTGTACGTTGTTTTTACTGGTTAATGTATATCTCTCTCTCTCTCCTCTCCATTCTTCCCTTCTTCAACACACTCCTCTCTTACCTGTTACTATATCCCTTTTATCCCTTTTCTTTTATAGATAATGTACTTCATCTGTCTGTGTGTATGTGTAAATATTAAAAGAAAAACAGGTTTACAAATACCCTCATATCGTCGTATAAAAAATAAGCCGTGTTTTCTTACAAAATAATTTAATAAATATACATACTCTAAACGTCTATATATATGGCATATCTGTCTCTGTTGTTGGGGGTGAAAAAATGGGGGAACAATTGGTTGGTGTGCGTTGCTAGACTGCTGTTAAGTTCAAGTTCATCGGCCATCCACCACCGCCACCACCACCACCGTGGGGATGTGACGATCTGCGCTTCGTTTTCCATCACAAAGGTCAGGCGATACACTAATGTGGTGCGCGAACCACGGTGGGACCGATTGTATTTGCTTGTTATCTTTGCTTTCCAAATTCCGGTTATGCGTTATCCTTTTCTTTTTCATCATGAATGTGTTTCATTTTTATTCTTAACCGTATTTACGGGATTGCTCCGGAAGCAATACGTTTTTCACCTGCTTAAGCGATTATATTTTGTTGCGAAACGAAAAACTAGAGAGAAAAATGACCAATCTCGTTGTAATATACGTTGCAAAAAATAATATAATGTGCACTCGCGATTCGATGCAATCGATCGAAGTTAATATGCTTCTTAATTCGAATTACTTTACACCAGAGTATATAGAGCTTCCCCCGATATTACACACGCACACAATCATTATAACTTGTAAACACGATCACACGCTTTTACACGGTACATATAAACTTATCTAGGTCCTGGTTCGCCGTAGCAGTAATACAAGCTCATACAACACTAGTGTATCGGAGCTGTTTGTCCCTTTTCCAAGTGTCCGCAAGTTGTGTGTGTGTGTGTGCGTTCGTACCCGGAATTACCGTTCTCTAGTACACGCAGAACAAGTTTCCTTTCCCTATATCGTCGTCTGTCAACTTTTCGTCAAAGTTTTAACTAATTTCTTATGCAATAGAGCGTTTGTTTGATGATCGAGCATGATGCGGATTGGGTGTGAAAAAGAAAGAGAGAGAGAGAGAGGCTGTGTTTTGTTTTGCTAGGATGCAGCATAGCATAGGATCGTGTGTTTGTGTGTGTTTGTATAGTTTTGGGGAATAGTAGTGATGCTACGAACTGTCTTTTTAAAAACCTTACCAAAGCTGGCTTACCAAGACCGTGTGTGTGTGTGTGTGCGTGAACTCATCTATACGTCGGCCGGTAGTCGTTTCGCTTTAATAATTGATTTGGGATACTGTTTGATGCCGTTTGAGCTGTAGTACGAGACAGTAATGGCGGTAGCAGGAAAAGTGTGCGCCAGTCAGTTACTATTGCATTGATTGATCACATTTGTACGGATTCCACTCAACGCTGCTGACGCTTGATCCTGGCTTATCATGCCGCTTCCGACAGCACTCATCTCATCACCTCGTCCTTCCTCAACATCCTCCTCACGATCCTCATGATCTCCCCTCATATTGGTTGGTAGTAGAAGTTGCAGTAGTGGTAGTGGTAGTTGTAGTAGTAGTAGTAGTAGCAGTATGCGCACACATTCTCCCAACCGTCCTTACACCACACTCTAACGGTGAGCGAAACTCTAGAAAAGACCCTTCTTTTTCTTACCTTTATCTTTGCCGTCCACAGTTCTGAAAAGGAGTCGGTGAGCAGGGAGGTAAGAGGTTGAGAATAAGGCGGTTGAACAGAAAAACGAATATTCACATTGCATTATAGTAAGAGAAATGTAAGGAAACAACGTTGTAATAGAATAATCTTGCAAAATTTACAAACGGAAACGGAAAACCAATTCACACGCCAAAAGGCTCAGGGGGGAAATTATGGACACGGTTTCATTTCTCAAAGAGACCTGCCCACTAACTACTAACAACTACATGACGCGGAGCAATAAAATGATCGTCCGGAATTTGACTTAATTTGTGGCATTGTTGAAAAATGAGTTACAATTTACAACAATGTTGGATGAAAGAAAAACGAAGTATGCCACAAATTAAATTAAACCCTTAACAGTGCAAGAGGTTTGTTTGTTTTTGTTCTTCTAGGAATTAAGATTACGTGTGTACGGGGGGTGTACGTGGTAACAGATTTTATCACAAATTACTAGCAACGTGTACCGGCGGTTCTGTGCGTTCTGAATTACTTAAAATACTCACTAAATACCACAACCAAATCAGGTATTTAGTTAGTTATTTGCAGTTCAACAACATTATAAAAGAGGCATAAAAGATTAGTTAACGCTTAGCACGAAAGCTATATAAGCTATCTGAAACATACAAGAAAGAGACCTCAGATAAGCAAACAACCAAAAGGTAAATCAATGCTCGTAAAAATGGTATGGTAAAAACACAGTGTTATAAAAACAAGGTACATGCAAAACAAATAAAACTTTGCAAACTCGGTTGGAGTGTGGAAAAACAAATCTTATACAACATGCTACAACACGATTTGCATTGGAGGATAGAGCACACAGACCCACACAGTTCTACAGTACGGAGGGAGCGGTATTGATGGAAGTAATGGAGCTACGAGGGTGATTCGTGTTAATGTCGGTGATGCTTTGTGGTTTAGATACGAGCAGAAAGAGAAAGTATGAAATTGGTTTGATAGTAATAGTACCTTAAGAGCAATCCAGAGACAGAGAAACGTCCAACAGAACAAACCAACAAGACACAACACAGATGGAGAACGGAGTGTGTGTTAAAGAAGAGTATTCGAATGTCGGACGAATGAAGTCAAAGAAAAGAGATGGAAAGAAAAATGCCAGCAAAGGGTGTGTGAGAGGTGTGTCAGTTTTATCTCAGCGGGTTTTCCCCCATTTGGCCAAATTCCGTTCTTTGTCACATCATATCACATGCTTAACTTTTCATTTGTATAATTATTTATTTTGTTCTCGTTTTTGTTTGCGTTGTTAAGTATGTTTCTCTTTCATCATTTTGGTTATTATTTTGTCTAGTTTTTTCTAGTCCTCTCATTTTTGCATTACTTTTCATATAGGTAGTAGAGTATTCCCCCTGCCCTAAATATAGCCGTGATGTTATTATTATATGATTTGGTATTAAGCAGCGTAATTGAAATTGCGTACAGTTAGTACATAAAGATGACAAAACACATAATGGGCAGACACACGCGCGCGCGCACAAAAGACCCGATATGATCCCGCGAATTGAAGCACACATAAAAATTAACATTAAAAGAAACACAATCCCTCGTCCCAAAATGCCTGCTGCTGCCTTGCGGTGTTGTAATGTGGTGGTGATAAAAAAAAAACATTCAATTCTTAAGCCTAATACTACCACAATCGAGTACCCTCACCGTTGTGTTG
>KZ063058.1:0-47111 GCA_002091835.1 Anopheles maculatus
CATAAGCGCGTTCGGTGGGGTAATCGATCGGCCAACCCTGCCAATAGAAAAAATGTAGATAATCAGTTAGAAGAAACTGAACGAGCTAATTTATCGCGATTACAACTACACCTACCTTAGCAACTGTCCACCCAAATCGAACAAGTTCATACTGGCGATTGCTTCAATGGCGGACTGGTTCGTCTGATACTCGATGAAACCGTACCCCTTGTGCGTATGTACAGCATTGCCCTGCGACATCTTACACGTCATAATTGGTCCAAACGCTTCGAACACACTTTTGATGTCTTCCTCCGTTAGATCCGGATGGATCGATGCAATGTAGATGCGATTGTAGCTTTTCGCCTCCTCCTGGATCTCGTCGATCACTTGCTGCGCCTGGGGCATGTTGCTTGGCCGGCCAACCTTGATGTTGCGTCCGCCGAGCATTGCACCGTTCATCTGCTCCAACGCTAGCTGCGCTCCTTCGGGTATTTCGTATTCAACAAACGCGAACCCTTTGTGCTTTTGCGTAAACGGATCCCAGGACATGTTGATCGATTTGATTGGTCCGAACGGTAGGAAAGCCGCACGGATGGTGTCCTCCTTTAACTCGAAAGAAATACTGCCAACATATACACTGCAAAAGCAAAGAAAAATAAAACAGCGTTTTGAAATGCGTGTTGGCAAAAAGCGACAACAACCAGCAGCTTGGAAGTGCACACTCAGTTAAAGACGATCAGATCTTATCAGCTTGCATTACATTAGCATCAACGGCAACAAGAAAATGGATTTACTTCTGCACTAAAGCATACAACAACGCAGTACAGGAAGAAACTCAACGTTTTCTATTTTCAGAGTTGTATCGTTTAACATAACATCACATTCGTCTCTTTACTTTAAGGATAACAGGTTGGTTGTTAACGATATTTTTAAATATCGTAAACATCCGACACAAAATCAGTTGTCGGAAGCTGCGCGTTTCATCGGCCTCACGGCAGAGGGCGGGATTGTCAGTGAGTGATAAGTCCCCGGTCTGACACATAGATGGCGTCGCTAGTATTAAATGCATATTATTTTTATATAGTACCAACCTTCAAATGGTTCGTGTCAAAATTTGACGTCTGTAAGTCAATTAGTTTGTGAGATAGAGCGTCTTTTGTGAAGCAACTTTCGTTATTGTGAAAAAAATGGAAAAAAAGGAATTTCGTGTTTTGATAAAATACTGTTTTCTGAAGGGAAAAAATACACTGGAAGCAAAAACTTGGCTTGATAATGAGTTTCCGGAATCTGCCCCAGGGAAATCAACAATAATTGATTGGTATGCAAAATTCAAGCGTGGTGAAATGAGCACGGAGGACGGTGAACGCAGTGGACGCCCGAAAGAGGCGGTTACCGACGAAAACATCAAAAAAACCCACAAAATGATTTTGTATTATTATTTATCCATTATTACGGCATGGTGCCGTATTGTCAAAATGATTTTGAATGACCGTAAAATGAAGTTGATGGAGATAGCAGAGGCCTTAAAGATATCAAAGGAACGTGTTGGTCATATCATTCATCAATATTTGGATATGCGGAAGCTCTGTGCAAAATGGGTGCCGCGCGAGCTCACATTTGACCAAAAACACCAACGTGTTGATGATTCTGAGCGGTGTTTGCAGCTGTTAACTCGTAATACACCCGAGTTTTTGCGTCGATATGTGACAATGGATGAAACATGGCTCCATCACTACACTCCTGAGTCCAATCGACAGTCGGCTGAGTGGACAGCGACCGGTGAACCGGCTCCGAAGCGTGGAAAGACTCAAAAGTCCGCTGGCAAAGTAATGGCCTATGTTTTTTGGGATGCGCATGTAATAATTTCCATGCCACAAGTCATTGAGAACGATGGCAAAAATTCATGAATTGGGCTTCGAATTGCTTCCCCACCCTCCCTCCGTATTCTCCAGATCTGGCACCCAGCGACTTTTTCTTGTTCTCAGACCTCAAAAGGATGCTCGCAGGGAAAAAAATTTGGCTGCAATGAAGAGGTGATCGCCGAAACTGAGGCCTATTTTGAGGCAAAACCGAAGGAGTACTACCAAAATGGTATCAAAAAATTAGAAGCTCGTTACAATCGTTGTATCGCTCTTGAAGGGAACTATGTTGAATAATAAAAACGAATTTTGACAAAAAAATGTGTTTTTCTTTGTTAGACCGGGGACTTATCAGCCAACCTGTTAGTTTGCGTTTTTTGGGATCGATCTAAAGAAAACAGTACTTACCGACACATAAGAGCCAATGCTTGCTGCCGTTGTACCTGCGTGCGCTGACTGGCCAGCTGCTGCTGCTGATGAGCTAACGTTTGCTTCATCAGCACCATCTTGATGCTCTGCTCCATGGCGTACTTCTTTGCTCGCGATACAAGCTCGATCTGCTCCGTAGTTAACCGGGGCAATGCACCACCCAATATACCCAACAGTGCCGAACGCGTACCCGGTCCAAACGCCACATCGCCAGTCTGCCGAAGATCGTACACCGGTTGCGTGATGTACGGTACAATTTTCGGTTCTGCGAGGGAAGGATGGAGGAGAAAACAGTGCATTAGGTAAACTCTTACAAAGACAAAATGGCGTGTTGCTTTCTAGCAAATGTATCGCGTGTAACGGCACAGCGACACACGCATACATCTTATCATCTATTGATTCTCGTATAGTTTCGAAATTGTTTCTCCCTGTTTTGGTTTCGTTGCCTTAACGGCGAAAGATGACATTAAGGACGGGGTATGATCAGAGATGCTAGAAGTGAAACCACTTCACGGTAAGCAGCTAGTAATGAGCAGAAGAAAAACCTTTCAGAATATTTGCTTCTACATTCCGTCCGCCCCAAAAGCTGTTTGTAGTAGTAGTAGGTGAACCATTTTGTGTACCAAAATTCATGTAAAACAAAAAAACCTTTTGTAATTGTGCATTTATAATATTTATAGCAACAGTCAAACTATTTGCATTGATTGTCACGACGAAAACTAATATTCTTCTTCTTCTTTGGTTCTACAACCTCGAGAGGTCCGCCATTGCTGACGTTGCTTGAATAAGTTTTACCCGCCTGCTGGATACTCAATACTGCTCAAAATTACAAAATTAATTGAAAGTATATGTTATATTAACTACCAAAAGTCTATGCTGTGATGCAGCTTGAGGCCAACGCATAACGCTCGACACCCATCAGACAACACGTTTAAGACGATAAGCGAAAGAAAATAAATCGCAAACCTATAAAATCTATTGCGAACAAAAACACAACAGTGGCCTTACGGACTCAAACGTGCAGAGAAACGAACTAAATTATTCGCAATAGACAGCTGTTTATGTATCAGTCCATTCGTTGAATGATATCAGCAACAAAAGTAAAAAGGTTTTCTTCATTAATAATCTGGAACGTTAATGTAAAAGTAATGTGCGCACATAAATTATGAGCTTCATTTGCCAAGACAATCGAGACGGTCAGCTTCTTTGAACTAGTACAGATACACGTAAAATATATTTAAAAGAAAAAGAAACAAATTACAAATCAATTCTAACCTCTTCCATGGATCTGGGGGGGAGTCAACTTGTGTGAGGCGGTGCACACAAGTTCACAACTATTCATACATTTCTCGTCACGTGCTGTGATTGTGTGTGATACGCTTTTGTTTTGTTTTTTGTTCTGCTCATATGCGCTCCACTTTTCAGAGAGCAACGAGATTTAGATTCTTGTTCCCAATCATCGCGCATACGCAGTCTACGCATCTAGGCGTGGGTACGTGTTGCAAAAATCTTCAAAGGACGAACGAAAGAACTGTGGTAGCAATTATGATGGGTAGTAGTAGTAGTAGTAGTGGTGATGGTAGTAGCGGTAGTAGTGGAGATAGCAGTAGGCACTAGTTTTGGTTTGTAGTAGATAGGCCAACGGATTCGTTGTTGGGCTATTGCTTGGCAAAGAATCAAAATGTAACATGATGACGAAGGAAGAATAGTTGTTGTGGTAGTAGTAGTAGTTGTAGTGGCGGATTGCTTGTATATCGTTCTTTGGGCGGTATTTTTGCATAGAAAGCGCGGTTTTGTACCTTTTGGTACACACAAAAAGGTAGATGAAACAAAAAGAGAAATAGAGAAAGATAGAAAGAGAGAGAGAGAGAAACAAAAACAATACGAGATATACATAGATCCTGAAAATAAATAAAAACAAGAAAAAATAATGTGAATTAATTAGTTGACTCGATGATGGCGAGGAGGCGAAGCGGCCTAATCAATAATACGGGATAATGAATCACAGACACATACACATGTATATGAAGAGCGCGTGGCAAGTGGAACAATTGCTTTGCCAAAAATAAATTATAACAACGAATAAAATCACACATGATCTGCAGCATTCCAGCAAAAGTTAGCAGATGTGTTCAATATTTTTCACAAACTACACGAGTTTCAGTCTCGTTCAATAATCTATGACGAGATTATTCACCTTCAAAATAATGTAAATACTGTTTTATAAAGTGCACAGCCAGATTTTGTGATTATGCACTAATAATAAAACTACATAATGCACCAAATTCGTTACGCAAGTGGTGGAAATGGGTAACATAAAACAATACACCTCAAGATCCATGGTATAGGTAGTTAATGCGCACAGTAGTAAGACAGTCAACCTTCTCATAACGAACTAAACTCGGCACAGTTTTTTTTCATCATACAATTATCGTTCGGCCAACCAAGACGAGCAATGAATTATGTTTAATCACCAAACGCGGTGGTAACAATACGGCGTCTAGCCATCATGTTAAAAAATAAAATAATAAAACAAACATCGTTCGGCGATTGTTCTAAGCACAATTTATACGAAAAGTCACCTAATCAGTGCCTAACACGAATAGCGGCCATGAAAAAGCCATTAAATGAAATCATTATGCAAAATATCCTAATTCTAAAACATCATTTTTGTTGTTTTTTTATTCTTCTTCTTTTTTCTTGGCCTAACGACCTCATAGGTCATGCCTGCCATTTTTGGCTTACTAGACTCATTGTTACCGCATAGTTGGATAGTCAGTTCTCACTATGGGGAACGACCCCAGATGAGACTTGAACCCCGGTCCTGCCGTGTGAAGACCGGCGCCGCTGTCGCATTTACCACCAGGCCGCCCCTTGCTATGAAATGCTAAATGTTTGCTATCAAATGTAAATAATAAATAGTATTTCGCCGAAAATGTAAAATACTATTTCCATGGTATACGTCACTAGCTTGTAGTGTCTGTACCATGTCCGAAAAATGCTGGAGAACATATAGGCGCCACAGTATTCCATGCTTGCGATACACTTTTCCAAATTTTCAAATACCTAAATCTGTTTTCCTATGTCAATATCAGCCCCGTTACAGCAAGGGGAAAAATATGGCAACTCAACAAAATGCTCGTTAGGCATAATGTGGCTTGTTGGAATAAGAATTGCAATAATAGTTCGATTTGTTCGTTATTCGAAACCTTTTTAAAATTGATACTCGTTACGAGAGGGTTGACTGTAGTTCAAGCGTTATGTAGACCCAGTACAGCAAATAAAATGTGTGTAAATTTGTTACGTTTCTTCCACAGCAGAACCATAAACCGGATCCGGACCCAAGGAACAGTTTTGTTTGTGGCGTTCGTTTGTTTGAAAAAGAGAACAATACATATATGAACATAGTTACAGTTTAGAAAAGGGGGGAGAGAGAAAAGAGAAGAAAAAAACCAAAAACTGAGACAAAAAAAATAAAGAAAAAGATCCGCCAACAGTCTTGCGTCACAGGTTCTGTAATTTTTCTATAGTTGCGTTGTCGAGATGGTGGCGGCGATGATAGTTTGATGGTTCAACCAGCACGGGAAGCACGCCCCACACGGACCACACGGATGTCCTTGCTGAAATTCGAGTCACAGCGTTCCACATACCGTGCCTACATTTTGCACATCCCATTTTTTTTTTCGTGACGTTGGCTGAGAAAAACAGTGGAAGTGCTACTACTAGTAATTCAATAAGATTAAATTGACTACCTTTTCTCGGCCCGACGAATAGCATGAATTTGATAATAATACTCAACGATAAAACGCGTGTATACGATGATTCTGAATGTCAAAATATGAGGCGCGAATATTGCGCATTCTCGCCCAAGGTCGAGAGGTTTGTTTCCTTCGACGCGCACTAATTTCACGCCATCTAATTCACGAACATTTCCCAGTTCGCTGAAAGTATGGTTAAAGAAAACACGGATTGATCGAAAAACGAAAAAGAAAGACAAAGAAAGAGAAAGAGATGGACAAAAAACATGAACCAATTATGATAATATAAACACACGCACACACACACACACACAATCGCCTTGTTTCCGCAATGTGCCGTTCATCAGGGGGGGGGTTCTTCCCATATTTCAGGTGAGATGGGATTTTTGGTTTAAACAGCGCACGTCTCTGTCTCTTGCACACAAGAAAGGATATATTGAGAAGGTAGGGTGAAGTTCTCTTCGCCGCCGGTTTGTGTTCAGTTTGTTTCGTACGTCCCCGTATTACGCCACCCTTTATCTCTGTACGCGTGGGACACACTGCACATATGCTTATGTGACGCAATTTTATCTTTCCTCTGTGTGATAGATACAGTCAAGTGTTAAGAGGTTAAGAATCCACAAAGAAAGAGAATAAAAAGAGAAAAGAGAGAGAGAGAGAGAGAGAGAAAAAAAAATTGATCGATCATTTACACACGATCACTACTAGCGCCTACTCTCTGTTCCCCCCTAGGAAGATAAGGTTGATTCGTAACGATTTGGGGTTAAGCGCCGACGATGGTTACAGCGAATGACGGAGCAGAGAAGCCTGTGTCCTCGCGATACGCGCGTCGTTCAAACTGTGTGCTGTGGATGGTAGTACTGCCCGCATACAGAAGGATGTAAGCATAGAAGGAGAACAACCCACTCGATCTCCCATTGAGTTCGATAATATTCAGAAAAAAAGAAGATTAAGAGAGAAAGAGAGAAAAGAGAAAAGAGAGAAGGACATTCGTTAGCCGGTCCCCTTGGACGAGAACGTAATTTATGTGTAATCAGATTGGAAACAATCCGGTGACTGTGTAAACACGCAACAGGCGCGCGTACATTACCCACATTCACATCCAAACATCATCTCTCGCAAGTCTGCTAAATAGACAAACCCCCAGTCGCCTGCCGATCGACCGACCCTAGCGCGCTGGAACGCGTATCGGCAACCGTTTCCGCTCCCTTTTGCGATGGGGCTCCAACGATAGGATGAAAAGCTTGAATAAAAATATATAGAAACTTTGTCCCGGTAACAAAACTTAGTCGTATCACCAACACAAGACTAACCATCGATATAAGTCGGTGATTAGCAAACGTTGCTTCTTTCTTACAACTTTTAATGGTGAGTTTACTGCTGATATCAACAGACCAGAGTGTACCAATCAATCCCGAACCAGTAGAGTATGCAACACGTTCCTCTAGCCGATGCTCGGAGCATTACTACACATGACATTCTCCCGTCCCAACAAAAAAAAGGCTATTACAGTACACTAAAAATATGTTACCTCCCAGCCACACAACCGTTCATCCATGCACCAGCGGATGGGAAAGGCATGCACCAACTGATTCTCCTCTCGGAAGGATGATGGGTGCATATTATAGTTATGGTTTATGTCTAAAGCTTTATGCATTCTGAATCATGTACAATATTCTTTAGAAATATTCTCTCTACTATAATAACTTTTCGTTATCAAAACCGCTGAAAGTAAAAAAAAAAAAAAAAAAAGAAAGAAAGAAAAACGAAGAAATCTTATGAATTGATTTGGCTGTGTGCGTAAAATGAGCGGTGGAAGCGATAATGGAATTTAATGGAAAATATGGATCTATAAGAAGGAAATTTAAACTACAGGCATTATCTTTTTTCTGATTTCAAAGCTACTGCAATTTGAAGCACGATCGACTGTTTCTATTCTTTCAAAGAAACGTCAGGTTTACTCAACTTTTTTGTTTTCTAGCGATACTGGTATCTTTATGTTTTTGATACACTTCTTCAAAAGCACATAACGAAAACATAATTGAACAATGTAACTAACTTGTGTAAATTGTCGCTTGCTTAGTGCATTTGTCTTCGATCGTTTTTTTTTAATGTTATTTAACAATTGCCTATTCTTTTGTATGTGTGTGGTGGTAGTATATCTATTACAACATCTGATACTAAACACCTTTTGTTTAAAAGAGAAGAAGATTGTCATGTAAAACTATAACGACAACTTTCTTCACATCTGACCTGCAGGTGATGGTTGGAAAGGGGATGAACATACATGGCACAGGAGGGACATGTACAGGACTGATTGAAAGTCAAAAAGACACACACACACTGAAAGGATTGGAATAAAGCTGGCTAGCTTGTTTTGTATGATTTGGTGGAAATTACACAAGATTGTGCTTATGATATTGTATTTTACCTATAATTAAAAGAGAGAGAGAGAAAGAAAAATGAGAGAAAAGAGAAAGAGAGAAAAAGAGAGAGAGAAAGAGGAGGTGATGCACAAGAAAAAAAGACACATCTGATTATTGAATGGCGACTATTTACAGTAGCATATGGTACATGATCAGTATATCCCATTTTACAGTCAAAATTTGTATGGAGAAATGAGGGCCTTTTGTATGAAACTGAGGGGATTTGAGGGCATTTTGTATGCAATGTTTTTAGGATGTCTAGAGGGACGGCGCAGCAAAATGACGTTTGTTTGTTTGAACGTGTTTGTGTTTGTGTTGTTCCACTGTTTTACTAAACTTTGCCGGCTGTGAACGCTTTTCACATTGATTTTATAAGCAAATCATACTTTATCAAGCTCATTTTACAATGGAGCAGTGCATCCAAGCAATACTCTCCATATTGTCCGATAAATCATCTCTGCTAAACAGAGAATGTGTAAAAGAAAACAAACTTTACAAAACTGTACTTTCTGCTGTATTAGATCCATTATCAAACACATCAGAACGGTTCGAAACTGATCGAACCATCCTTTCAACAAATCTAGTAAGGATCGGTATTTTGTATGATACTGTATATAATCGTTTACACACTGGCCAGTGGAATTCGGTTGTTCCGGGCGATAGAGAAATGTTTACTATCCTAACATACGCAAGGGTAAGTTGCTAAATAAAGACCTATTCCAGGGTGGTTAGACTTTTGTTAAACATTATAATATTTTGTAGATCGTTTATACCTTATCCTTATGCGTATCAGCAAATGATGTGGATTCCTTAAAAGATGGTATATATTTGGCCGATCTCGGTCTCATGCTTGGATATCCAATCAAAAAAGACAACAACAGCGCAACTACCGACATACTCACTGAGACGGCATCAACACTCGCCAGCTATTTATGTACGTCTACATCGAACGAAGTTTTACTATGGAAAATTTTATTGAACATGATTTTTATTTTAACATTCACAGCTGAAGTGACTAAACAACAACCACCTTTGAAACGCCTGAGGTTAGATGTGAATGTAGATAACATTACTACAACTGAAAATAATTTGAACAATGTCCCCGTATTAAAGTGTCCTTCGATAGAATGTTTTGGGTATTTGAATGAGATAAAATTAACAATACAAACAATATTGATAGAGCCTTCATGTTCTATCTAGGAAGCAGTACTACGATCTGAAGACGCCAGTCATTCTTAAAGGAATAATCGATGGCTGGCCGGCAATGGAACGGTGGCATGATCCCAACTATCTGCTCAACATCGCAGGCGAACGGACAGTTCCGATCGAGATTGGTTCACAGTACAGCAATGACGATTGGTCTCAAAAGCTAATGAAGTTTCGCGACTTCGTTGAACAAAACATCTGCAACGAAGAAGCATCTAGTTCATCGGGAGAGCAACGTGCAGCGTATCTGGCGCAGCATGATTTGTTTGATCAAATACCTGCCCTTCGAGCGGACATAGCCGTTCCTGACTACATCGGACGAACGGATGCACGTCCACGCATCAAAGCGTGGTTTGGCCCAAAAGGCACCATATCGCCACTACACACCGACCCGTGCCATAACCTTCTGTGTCAGGTTGGTAATTCGATCATATGCCGTTCGCCCATTAAATATGTGCATTGTTATTAAGTGTCATGCCGGTTTCGTTTGCGGTAGGTTTTTGGCGCTAAAATTATCATCCTCGCACGACCCGAAGACTCCGAAAAGCTTTACCCACACGACCACCTCTTACTGAGCAACACCTCGCAGGTGGATGCACGCCAGCCTGACTATGGCAGGTTTCCACTAGCGCGTGACGTACGGTTCTACCGGTTGACGTTGCATCGTGGTGAAGTTCTCTACATACCCCCGAAATGGTGGCACTATGTCGAATCACTGTCACCGAGCTTCTCGGTTAGCTTTTGGTTTGAATGATTCATGCTGATTGCCCTTCTTGCTGTTACGTACACTGCAAGTGAACGAACCTCAGCCATAAACACTTATCAAAACACTACCATGAAGAGAACGGAATGAGTTGGGAGAGGGCGAATAGAAAACATAAACGAAACCGAATATACTGTTGCTTCGCCAGCGCACTGATCGCACGAAGTGAGAACGAAAGGAATTTGTAAGCACATGCGCTATGCTATATCTTGCTCAGGATAACAGAAGTCTTTGCCGACGATACAGTGGCCCACCAGAAATATTCGACACTGTTGTGCCCAAATTCGGCAAATACGCAAAAGGGTGAATATTGGTTATAATACACCTAGCAACATTAATTGCAACATTTTGATCTTTTAAGACAATTCTTTTCTGCTGCACCCGATATGCTTTATAGGGAAATACTTTAGTACGCACTGTGTACACTGTGTTGTGTCATACACTGTGCCGTCCGAACAGCATCGTTCTTTTTTAAAATGCTCTCCTACCACAAATTATCTTCGACCCCAACGTGCACATCATTTTCAGTGTGCTCAAAGGCCTCGGGGTGAAAGCATTCGTGTAGCTCGATAGATTCAGATATCACGTACGATTAAGACTAGACCGTGATGCCGCTGATGGTCACCTAGCAACATTAATTGCAACATTTTGATCTTTTAAGACAATTCTTTTCTGCTGCACCCGATATGCTTTATAGGGAAATACTTTAGTACGCACTGTGTACACTGTGTTGTGTCATACACTGTGCCGTCCGAACAGCATCGTTCTTTTTAAAATGCTCTCCTACCACAAATTATCTTCGACCCCAACGTGCACATCATTTTCAGTGTGCTCAAAGGCCTCGGGGTGAAAGCATTCGTGTAGCTCGATAGATTCAGATATCACGTACGATTAAGACTAGACCGTGATGCCGCTGATGGTGACGAAAACAACAGTGCGTATGGTACCCGCTTTTTGGCGCCTTTAATCCCGCTTAAGCTGAAATTTGCGCTGGGCGTATGTAAAAAGAAAAATCGCAACTGAGGTACAACCGGTACCCTACACTGTGCTGTGCATATACTTGTGGTCCGTTTCGTTCGGTCGTGTTCATTGTAGCCGTCATTGTAGAGTTGTGCATATTTTTCTACTACGCTCATAACCCCGTGTGCATTGTGTTGCAAACAGTGGAAGCTGCGGCCTTTTTGGTGAAAGCGTGGCCCGGTTCGGTCAGCGGAAAATTGAATGTGGCGCGCAAAAATTGTGCCGACGAGCACTGGTGAAAACAGACGTGGCTGACGGGTACAATATCAAACCGCATACATACACACAGCCGGGCACACATTTCTCCGTAACGAAGTCCTGAACCGAGGCGGACGAAATGTTTGGTATTAATTTGTTCAATAGCGTGTTGACAGTTTTCGTATTTGCACAAGGTGAGTAGCACAAAGCCGGGATATGGAGGGGTTTGCATGGGTGGAGTGGCATGAATAAAAGAAGGGAAAACACACCATCACCAAAAATGGGACAAATAAAAGCAACCGCGAGGGTGAAGGTAATCCGGCTGGGGGAAAATGGGTTAGCGTAAGGGATTGGGATGCTGGGGGATGACGCGTGTTTTCAGATTGTGACGGCGGCGCTCGTTTGCTGCTCGGCGACGTTTGCCAGTTGGTTAAACAAATCCCATTTAATACATTTTTGGGTTTTGTGGTTTTCGGATGATTTCGGTGCTACCGGATACGTGGTTTTCGGCGCTTTTCCCATTCACACCGCAGACCCCGCTTCGGTTTTCGTTTCGGGAGGAGATTTTTTGATTGCCAACGGCATATTATTCCAGCTTGAGACGATCACGGGCACTTGAATGAAGCACGATGAAATCCAATCTGCACTGAATCTACCCACATACGCGCGCGCGATTTCTCAAGCAGCCTGCTGGTGATGCGCTCTCCGCGCTCCGGAACCACATTGGGATAGGGGTGGAAGAAAACCGCATTTATATATCGCAATTCCGAAACGTATTTCTAAACCACTACCAAGCAAACTGTGCAACCTTTCAAAGGAAAGCATTTTGTCTGAGGTTTTTATTTTCCCCTGTGCCTGTATACATTAAGCTTTATTGTGCGACACGTGGGCAGCGTGCTCTGGACGGGCACAAACAACAACAAAAATCGCTGTTTGCTGGAATTGCGCCAAAACAAATCCCAAACAAGCAGCGCTTTCCGTTGACCGTAAGCTAGGATCGGCAAGGATTAAACATTAATTCGCCTGTCCTTTCAGACCTGCGACTGCTAAACGGAGACGCTGCAAGTTAAGGTGGAGGTGAGAGTTTGAACTATTTGTTTTAATCCCTGAATCCCGTGGAGCGCACTACTACGTTCGCTACCACTCTTCTTCCACTGCTATCATTCTACGAGCTACTGGGCGTCTCCATCCGCATTGCGCACACAATAACCGATACCAGACGGTGTTGTTGTTTTGTCATTTTCCGGTGCTTTTTTCATCATTGTCTCACCCGAACTCGCCCGGGTTCGCCGGGAAGCCGGTTGACCATTCAATTCCAGATTGCTAATCCTGCAGCTTAACGGTGTGGAAGAAATCCGATTTTATTGTTTATTCCTTTTTTATGGCATTTTAAACGGTCCCATCGGTTTGCGGGGCTGTGGAACCATTTTTTTGTAGGCTTGGCTTACAGTATGGATTGTTGGATTTAATGCCGGGCAAAAGTTACCCAAGTGCCGGAGGGTGGCACGAGCTTTTCGATCGTTGGTTTAAGGGTTGGCTGAATTATTTACTACTGCTGCGTCAAACTGCCGGAATAAAAACAATGCGCGCCGTGTAATGGGTCAACGCGGGAAAATAATTGCAAATGTAAATATCGCTGCTGGGAAAATCTGGGGTGCCATACGGTATTTTGGACTGGGTGGGTGCGTGGTAGGAGTATAGAAAGTATATTTATGTTTCCCTCATTCTACCTTCCATCGAATGATTGTTAACTGATCTCGAAATTAATGTTGTATGCTGTTGGGAAGAAAAGCGAAAATATCCATTATGTTAAATGAGACACAAATTTGGTTTATGTATAACAAAAAATTGAAAAATTCATTTTAAACATACGATTTTTTTGGCAATGAAGCTACAAAATAGAAATATTATCGGCAAATAGAAATAATGCCTTACGTTACAAATGCTTTAGTAGAATCAAGTACGAAAAAATATTCATCGGAATTTCAAATATTCTTCCATAACCGTAGTCGCAAAGTATCCTGAAAATGTTTTCCAGTTCATGCAATCGTTCTCGGCCGGAAATTAAGTTTCCCAAAAAGCCTTTTCGTGTGTGAAATATTTAGGAAAACTTTATATTTTGCTCACAACTTTCATTAATCAATTCACTGTATAGTACATAATCTCCGTTTATACGGAAGCTTGTTAGTTTTATCCTTGCTAAATCGCTTTTCTCTCTCTCTCTCTCTCCCTCAAACGTTGCTTAATTTCATGAAAGCAATTTAATATTTAATGATTCAATGAGTTTCCAGCTACTAAAACCTTTACACTGCCTTTTGGATTAGCTTTTCATTTTTCAACAGCCTGCACTGGCACTTTATTCAAGTACCGGGTTAAGCAGAAAGGTAAGTTCGTACGCTCTCTGGTACGAACGGCCATTATACGGTTGCTCCCCAGCGTACCCGGCCCAGTCAGTTTGTGTTTCGACACTTCAACATGTGAAACCATTTAAAAAGCAATTTTCCAATTAGTTTAGTTCGACCGGGCTTGACTGGTGCGGGCACTGGTAGAGTATACTGTAACCGATTGCATTAGAAATGAACCGCAAGAGCAAAAACAAAAAAACCTAAAGATCGTGTCCGTGTGGAAAATGGCAAGTGAGCATTAGTACCTGTACGAGGAAGTACAACACAAGTACAACATCACGCAGGGTGGTGTTGATTATATCAAAGCCAAAGTTGTGCTCTGTTCCTCATATTCCCTCAAAGCCATTCTTTTTTCGAACCTCGTTAACATTATGATCGTGCTTTGGTATGAAAAAAAAATATTGATAAGTAACTCCTGCTGATAAATGTATTAGTGCTACTGAATGCTTTCCCGCCTTTCACAGTTGCGCAAAAATCGATCCCACAACTCGTTGCTTCTGCTGCTACTCGGCCAGAGCAATAATAATCGCGCATGAATATTTAACCATTTTGCTAAAATTAAAATTTCTCGACTCTCTCTCTCTCTCTCTTTACCTAACAAACCGAAAGCTCACACTGCCAGTTCACACAAAATGTTTTCACCGCGTAGCAAAAGTTTCTTTTTACAATGGGGGTAAAAATTCGGTGCAGCTGGTAAAGAAGTGGAAAAGCAGTGCAGCGTAAAAGGTGGAGCACAAAAGATTTACTGTAATTTTTGCTGCACACGGCCAAACCCTGGGCAACGAGCAGAAGGGAAAGCTTTTCTTTTTACCTTGTATTTTGCGCTTATTCTGGTTTACTCTAAAGTTTTTCTTTTTCGTTGACTGACAACCGACCGTGGAACATTTTCGGGCGGTCTTCTCTTTTGTGTTTTTGTGTGGCTGTGCTGTGTAGCTGTGCACCGAACACATCAAAGCCGGGTCACACATTTGCAGTGAATGTTAATGAATTTAAACCTTTCTTCCATGATGTGCTGTGCGGTGATCCTGACCTGTTTGGTATCCTGCTGTTGACTTGCAAATATCAAAAAGCGTCCACCAACGTGCAGTGTGGTCTCATTTGGTTTGGAATGAATATTTACGCGATGGTCATGAAAGGTTTGACATTATGACTTCTTTAAAAAAACAAACAATCGGAAGTCAAAGGGTTGCATAAAAAAATGTTACTTTAACATCCGCAGAACTTTAAATCGGAACTAAGTAAACTCACAACATTTTGAGCTGTCAACAAAACAGTTAAAAAGATACAAAAATGGTTATAATATGGACTACCGTAATAGAGAAGACCGGCATTACGGTGTCCTTGCCTGGACATATCTTAGGTTAACTTTATTAGTTTCTCCTACCAGTCACCTCCATTCATCTTATCAAGTTATCGTTATCCAACACACAATCCAGGGCAATCGTCGTATCAACCAGAAACAGAGTGGTCAGACAAGCTCTTGGCTATCGGAAGCAACTGACATGGGTTCACTATTCTACCTGCACTGCCAACCATAACGTAACCCTGAGAGCAGTGCTAATAAGAATGACCCATACCCCGTCTGGAGCCTGTCCCGCGTACCTTTCCTCGTTCGGCAAGCGGTTTGAAGCGATCCACAAATACCCGGCATCATAAATTCCCCTTAGAGTCCGGAAAGAAGCGGAAACATTCCACCGGTTTCTGCTACACACGCGAAGCACACACACAAACTTTCAATAGATCCGATTTGATAAGTGCTGCCTGTGTGGAGCGTTTGCAGTATTTAGCAAAAAATAAAAACCATTGTACTTATTCCACACTTTGCACTTTCCATCGTTGCACTCACTCAATGTCTTGTGCTTTCTAGTGGTGAAGCAGTGGACGCTGCTTTCCCTATTGCACTTTGGTATGTCATCTAGCCTATTTGTTGTTGGATGCTGTGACGAACGATTCGTTCATGTGCACGCGCGTGTGTGTTTGTGTGTGAGTTTTTGTATGTGTATACGTGGTTAGCACTCGCATGTGAATGGTTTTGTCACCGAAGATAAATAGCCTCCATTCATTTGTGAGACGTTCTTTGCTATCGCGTACACCCCGAGGACTATGTCGGTTAGTCCTCTGGTCAACAGCAGCGTTGGCACTTCATTGCAGCAGGGATGCGAATAGGTCCTGGAACCTGTTGGGGCATTTGCTTTGTGCTTTTCTCACTTGCGGTACTGGTGCCGTAGGCGACGAAGTGACCTATAGCAATGAATACTTCACACCGCCACACACACACACGCACACACACATACAAACATGTACACATAACCATATCGAGGATGGTCTTCAACATGCTGACCATAACTTGTGAGATGCATCCATGCGTTGCAGGGGCGTTCTAAATCGGGTTGTCCAATTAAATTCTCCAAATAATGAAAAGTGTAAGGTATGAATGAGCTGTTTTTCTAGTCTTAAACTTTATAAAGATAAACATATAAAAAAAATCTTTTATACCGCAAACTTGAGCTGGAGAATAGACGGAAAGGGTATGTGTGATACGCTTAAACAA
This sequence comes from Anopheles maculatus, assembly GCA_002091835.1. NCBI lineage: Eukaryota > Metazoa > Arthropoda > Insecta > Diptera > Culicidae > Anopheles > Anopheles maculatus. Next base: position 16,598 of record KZ063058.1, read on the forward strand.
TCATTATAGCCGATAAACTAGCGTCGTAAAGCGATCGCATGTGAAGGGTTAATTCTTCGACATCTTCATGCTAGGTTCAGAACAACTGGAGATGGTTCCAGTGTCTACTTTCAGGTGGTCTAATACCCAAGACTCAATTCTCTACCAAACCATCCTTACCGCCACAGTTAATGATGTTGTCTAGAGCGACCTGGAACGGTTAGCCTCTCATGGCCGAGATTCTCTAAATGTTGCCTACCCGTTTCACTATACATATGTACTTCACAGTCTTTAAACTGGCAAAGAATTGCTGGGAAAAGAAGCGTTTTCTTCTCTCTTTTTTTCTTTTTACCATTCCACAACCGTACCACAACAGCTATTTTCATGACGGTGACATTTTATACCTCAAGCGTTTTCTCAATTTCTGCTCACAGCGCTACCACTTAACGAAATGTATGTGCCTGTATGTGCTTGACTTGATTCCCCGTATTCTCCCCGAAAGGGGGCAGAAATCTAAGCCAACCTGCTACTACCAGGACGCTTTTACGCCACACAAACACACACACACACACACATACATTCACTAGTCGTCAATATTTTGACCTTCACGCGACTCTGGCACTCGGTGCTCTTTGTGGGAATGCGCTGAAATATTGCATTAGCGGCGAAAATCCGGTCGGTATCGGAGATTGGATTAATTTTCGATTTTTCCGTATAGCTTCCACGTCGTCCCGGTTTTGTGCGATTATTTCTTCCGACCCAGCAGATTCACGCGGAATCTGTGAGAGTATGTGCACGATAGAGCAGAAGATTATACCTATGGACCGAATTTGTTGCAGTGATTTTACAAACGGACACGGAAATGATTTTCTTGATGACGGTATGATGAAGGAAATTGTTTGATTGTGGAAGAATATAAAGCAGTCTGGAGCGCTTGGCGAGTGCAGTGCTCCATAGGTAAATTGATCCAGCATGAACGATCTGTTCCTGGTGACCAGTTGAAATGCAGGAATGTGGGCGGTTGATTGGAATTGAATTGAAATGTCCCTTACGTGGTATGTCTGGAGTGGAGATGTGTGGAGATTTTGAGTGTGAGATCGATTCATACGGCATTGGTAATTAGATCAGTGCCGTTTTTGGCGAGCTGCAAAGAACGTGTAATTATGATTGATCGAAATTTCCTACTGATTATGAAGCATCTTTATCTTCAATTAAAAATATACGATAAAAATTTTCTGATTTCTGATTCTTCTGAAAAAACAAATTTATGCTTTGATTCTGATTAGAGATAAATACATTTTTCTTCTAAATTTCTTCTAATTTTTTACATAAATTAAACTGCGAGATTATTATATTTAAAAAAAATGCACCTACAATCGTTTTAGTAGCCAAGGTAATGTTTTTCATTACGTAGGCTTTTCGCATATATTAAAGAATCGTAAAGTATTGTTATTAAAACTATACTTAACAATGAAATTAGAGTGTGACATTTGAGTTAGTTATTTTATAATGCCATCCGATAAGCCCACATTACTATTTCTGTAAAGTATGTCTCTCTCGCCGCATTGAAAGCGTGGTAATAAATATACAAACTCTATCCACAACAGTCGTACTTCCATTGAATGGAATTTCACTCGTTATATCTAAGGACAACTGCACCACTTTGGATGTAACTTTGGCCGACCCGGTTTCCGCGCTGCTTATCAAGTCAATTTATTAAATTTAATTGGCACATTTAAGCTCATTTCCGGAGGTGCCAGCTAACAACGTACAGCGTTATCATACAGTACACTGCACACCCACACCAGATCACGAAGGAAATACGTAGAAAACGAGGGAAAACAGTATTTGGTGGACAATTTTTCCATAGACTTATCGCCAGAAGCCTGACCTCCAGTGTTCGAGTAAAGTCGCACGGTCGAACTCCTGGACAAGAGAAGTGTAATGTGAATGTGTATAATTCAGCTCGCAGTGCGATAGGTGTGCATATTTGTATGGCGTGCAGTAAACTGTGCGGTGTGGTGATTTAAATTTTGTTTGAAAATACATTTCCGCTATCATCGCAACATGCATTGCGATGTTTTTGTGTATCTAATGCTGGCATGCATGATGGTTAAAGCGATTAGTTATCTCACCTTTCTGACTATATTTTAAGGTGTATGGTTTGCGAAAGCTGTGAAGTTTAATATTTCTTAAATGAATGAGTTTTTCATTTTAGTGCAGTACATTGTGTACTTTCAAGGCAAGTATATGCTATGGATGTATCGGACACGCGACGGTATGACGGAATCATAAACTCACGAGGAATTTCTTATTACTCGAATTAGACGGTTAGGCCTTCGATTAGGGCTTCGCTTAGGTCGAAAATCTTAGCATTTTTTCTAGATTTATCAGGATAAGTTATAAGATTTAAATTCCAATGGAGTGAGGAAGCATTACTGGGGTGCGGGACCAACATCCGGAGGGAAACGTTTCTCAAATCTGAAAAGATTCTTGTTATAAGATGCTGTAGTGGAGTTTGAAATGCAAGTCCCCTTTATTAAAAACTTACTAATTCTTATATACTAACTTCAATTCACTTGATTCCTGTTATCATGGCGAGAAAGAAAACTTTGGATGTAACTTTGGCCGACCCGGTTTCCGCGCTGCTTATCAAGTCAATTTATTAAATTTAATTGGCACATTTAAGCTCATTTCCGGAGGTGCCAGCTAACAACGTACAGCGTTATCATACAGTACACTGCACACCCACACCAGATCACGAAGGAAATACGTAGAAAACGAGGGAAAACAGTATTTGGTGGACAATTTTTCCATAGACTTATCGCCAGAAGCCTGACCTCCAGTGTTCGAGTAAAGTCGCACGGTCGAACTCCTGGACAAGAGAAGTGTAATGTGAATGTGTATAATTCAGCTCGCAGTGCGATAGGTGTGCATATTTGTATGGCGTGCAGTAAACTGTGCGGTGTGGTGATTTAAATTTTGTTTGAAAATACATTTCCGCTATCATCGCAACATGCATTGCGATGTTTTTGTGTATCTAATGCTGGCATGCATGATGGTTAAAGCGATTAGTTATCTCACCTTTCTGACTATATTTTAAGGTGTATGGTTTGCGAAAGCTGTGAAGTTTAATATTTCTTAAATGAATGAGTTTTTCATTTTAGTGCAGTACATTGTGTACTTTCAAGGCAAGTATATGCTATGGATGTATCGGACACGCGACGGTATGACGGAATCATAAACTCACGAGGAATTTCTTATTACTCGAATTAGACGGTTAGGCCTTCGATTAGGGCTTCGCTTAGGTCGAAAATCTTAGCATTTTTTCTAGATTTATCAGGATAAGTTATAAGATTTAAATTCCAATGGAGTGAGGAAGCATTACTGGGGTGCGGGACCAACATCCGGAGGGAAACGTTTCTCAAATCTGAAAAGATTCTTGTTATAAGATGCTGTAGTGGAGTTTGAAATGCAAGTCCCCTTTATTAAAAACTTACTAATTCTTATATACTAACTTCAATTCACTTGATTCCTGTTATCATGGCGAGAAAGAAAGACTTATCTTTCTTTTACTGTTTGACGATCGGCTAATACGATCGCACATATCGCATAATTGGAATGAGCATCGTTTTGTTCATGTTACCCGTAGCTGTCTTAAAGCAACTATCAACGCGCTCGAACACCGCCGATAAAGTTCTTTCTTTATGCTGTATTGCAAACATCAATCGCTTGCGTTGGCCTTGATGCTATTATGAAAACACAAATCGTCTACCAAAACCAGTGATCTCGTACCGCTTATGCTGTAACTTGCGTCATGCTATTTATGCTATAATGCACACATCGATCGCGTACCGGTGTTGCTGCGGGAACAAAAACGGTTTGTAAATCCACCGTTGATAGATCGACCAAGCGAAGGTTTGACCGATCTAGACCTCTCGCGCTAGATCCTTAGCGTGATAGACTAGCTTGGGTCGGATATTAGGCTTTTTCCTGGATTAACCAGGATCAGTTCCTACCGGTAGACTCTAGTTCGACTGAAACGCTTATTCGGGATGATGGTGTATCGGAAGCAATTGGGTTAGACAAGTAGCCTTTTCTCTGGCTATACCAGAGCAAGTTTCTAAGTGTGAATCTTTTTTTCTTCGATATTCAAAACGGAATATTGAACGGATTCTCCCGAAGAATTGAAAATACCTTTTTGGTTGAGGTTTGAAAGGTAAGTGATTTATTTGTAACAATTTTCTATCTTATATACTAACAATGTGTAAATGTGTTGAACACGTACACGTTTTGTTAATGTATCGGTGAACGTGTGGGCTATTTTTTAAGCGTCTTGATCGTGGTCGGGATTTGCGCTGCTTATGATCCTGCTTGTCCTTACAATCCTAGCGAAGTGTTTATGATGAGATGGACTTCTAATAAATAATCCATTTTTTAATATAATACCCAATTATATAGGAAAGTTTTTCTATGTATTTACTGCTGTTGTTTCTCGAAACTGAATATGTATCTTGTATACCTGTGTGGTTCAATATTGAAAAACCCGGATAAGCAACTTTTCATATGAAAGTGTTACCCGTAGCTGTCTTAAAGCAACTATCAACGCGCTCGAACACCGCCGATAAAGTTCTTTCTTTATGCTGTATTGCAAACATCAATCGCTTGCGTTGGCCTTGATGCTATTATGAAAACACAAATCGTCTACCAAAACCAGTGATCTCGTACCGCTTATGCTGTAACTTGCGTCATGCTATTTATGCTATAATGCACACATCGATCGCGTACCGGTGTTGCTGCGGGAACAAAAACGGTTTGTAAATCCACCGTTGATAGATCGACCAAGCGAAGGTTTGACCGATCTAGACCTCTCGCGCTAGATCCTTAGCGTGATAGACTAGCTTGGGTCGGATATTAGGCTTTTTCCTGGATTAACCAGGATCAGTTCCTACCGGTAGACTCTAGTTCGACTGAAACGCTTATTCGGGATGATGGTGTATCGGAAGCAATTGGGTTAGACAAGTAGCCTTTTCTCTGGCTATACCAGAGCAAGTTTCTAAGTGTGAATCTTTTTTTCTTCGATATTCAAAACGGAATATTGAACGGATTCTCCCGAAGAATTGAAAATACCTTTTTGGTTGAGGTTTGAAAGGTAAGTGATTTATTTGTAACAATTTTCTATCTTATATACTAACAATGTGTAAATGTGTTGAACACGTACACGTTTTGTTAATGTATCGGTGAACGTGTGGGCTATTTTTTAAGCGTCTTGATCGTGGTCGGGATTTGCGCTGCTTATGATCCTGCTTGTCCTTACAATCCTAGCGAAGTGTTTATGATGAGATGGACTTCTAATAAATAATCCATTTTTTAATATAATACCCAATTATATAGGAAAGTTTTTCTATGTATTTACTGCTGTTGTTTCTCGAAACTGAATATGTATCTTGTATACCTGTGTGGTTCAATATTGAAAAACCCGGATAAGCAACTTTTCATATGAAAGTGTTTGGACGAATTGTTGACACTAGTGATGAGAAAAACGGCTCCGAAGCCGGAGCCGTTAGTTCGGAGCCGGCTCCGGAGCCGTTGGTTTGGAGCCGGCTCCGGAGTCGTTAGTTCGGAGCCGGCTCCGGAGCGGGAAAAACACTGTTCCGGAGCCGGTTCCGCACTCACGGCTCCTGAGACGGTTTCAAACTACTGGCTACGGAGACTCGCGCAATAAAGTAGCAAAATCATGCAAACGAAGCAAACCCATTCTACAAGAAAATTCTTCATCTGTGCGCACGTAGTTGGATTAAAAATAATAAAACAATCAAATAATTTAGACGGTCACAGCATCGTGGAACGATGCATTCTTATTTGCTTTTGTTTAATTAATTTAACGGGATAATTTAAATGATTCTTAATGTTATCATTAGAAAAATAATATGCATCAAGCAAGTATTACGATATTGTTACGATAATTATTTTGCAAAGTGCATAGTGATAACGGCATCAAAAAATGGACTCTTTACGGCCTAACGGCAAACTAACGGGTCCGGAGCCGTTTAGTCGGAGCCGGCTCCGGAACCGTGGGTGCACTCCGGAGCGCACATCACTAGTTGACACCATTAAGATGTAAGGACAATGGGCTCTAAGTGTAGCGTAATGCAACAACTTAACTTCAGTTGAAATGCCATTAGAATACCATCGGACAACCTAAATTCGCAAAATTTTCATGTACAAATAATTTTGTTTTTCCTAAAATCTATAACGGTCTCCATTGTTTGCAGACGTAGTTCGTTTTCCTTAGAACCCTTATTGTAATTTACTTCAATTTCAATCACATCAAAATAGAATCACTGCAAAACCAGCATGGTGAGACACATTTAGCAATAAATATGAATATATGCTGTTCCAAAACACAACTAAAATAGATAACAAAATGGCGAAATGTTTGCCGCATCCATAAAGGGGACACGCAGCAGAACCGCACGTGCATTATGTAGATTACATTCAATTATTTTATTTTATTACCTTTTAACGACATTGCGGTGATGATGATGGGATATAATCCCTTTCGTTCGTTTCATCCTTACGCCGGCGGCAGGCTTATTATAATTTAACTGCATTGCATCAAGCTTCGATCGTCCCGCGCTAAACCGAAACGGTGAAGATTGCTCTCCCCCGTTCGCTATTCGCCGTGCCGTGGCTGCCGTGCAAAAGCTGCAATTAATTTCCAATAACATATTTAACATACAATTCCCATCATTCTCGCTGCGAGCAACGGCGCACTTTCATCCCTAATCAAAAGCATGGGCCTTTTGTGGAGGAAACGGTGTCGAAAACATGGTTCATCCATTTCAATCGATTTTCACCGCCCATCGGCCGGGCCACGTGCCCATGTTTTGGGTCGGAAATGCAAAAGCAAAATGGGATGATGCTTTACCGGAGGTCACCTAATCCAATAATCGTTATTATTGCAAAACACTTTGCGAACGGTTTAATTAGCTCCGACAATACCAACGCGGCGGCCACCCAACAGCAGCGGTATAGGGATTCATTAAAATGTGTTGTGTTTAATGTGTTCGGGATGCCGCTGCAAAACAGCTTACGCTGCTGCTGCTGCTGGCGTCATTAAAACACGCCGGCAAAGCATCTCCTTTATGTGGGGTTAACGTTCCAAACCTCAGCCAGCTTCGCGGAACGATTCAGGTGGATGGAGCGGGAGCGATGGAATAATATAAATTCCAAGAACGATCCGGGAGGTTTGACATGAAAGGGCTGTAAACGGAGGTGGTGAGAGGGAAAGCGGGGAGGGAGGGGGGGGGGCCCATAAGCTAAACTTTGAATGAGTCCCGAATGACTTCTTCCCCACAGGAAGAAACACTTTCGAGAACGACAGCACGGGAAAGCGTAGTCTATTAACACAGTGGCAGAGAAATAAATGCTTTCATCATACTTTGACATTCCAATCGGGCGCTACAGTGTTGGGCCAGAGTTGAAGTGGACACAGGGTGTGTAGTTATTAAAATACATGAGCTTATAAGTTGCTTTGCAACAGCAATACCGTACCATTGCAAACATTGTGCATTAAAAAGTTATATTGACTGAAAAAGGATGTTATTATAGTTTTTAAAATTATTTGTTTTGTTATCATTTAAGAAACACATAACCTACAACGAATATTAATTGTAATCATTCTTTACAGATATGTTTCTTTCGCCATAATTCATTTCTTGTTCAAACATTTCTCCGCACTTATCTGTACTCGCTGCAGTGTGATACATAAATATCCATCAGCGAACCGGTTGAGAGCGCCCGGTTCTTTCGTGCCGCAATCTCAAAAAGCTTCCTTCAACGGAGGCCACACAACGGTGGCAACACTTAGTAGACGATAGACAAAACAAAGCACTGGTAACAACTACACAAAAACACATTCTAGCATCCGTGTGAATAGAGGGAAGATAGGGTGGGTTAAGTTTTTGAGATTTTGTTTGCGATAAACTAAAGCTTGGGCGGATGCTTGTGATGCTGATGGTGCTTTTATCGTGCCACTTCTAGTGCTTCGCAGACACTCGTAGGCGAACTCGTTGTTTGGGAGCATTGCACGGCAAGTGGTAAAAGAAATTTGCCTATCTCCTCTATATCCAGAACGGTGGAGGTATGGGATCGGATGCTAACTTTTGACTGTTGGCGGCGATCTAGCGCGGAAGGCTTACACTGTGAGAGAAATCCCTTCCAAAAGCTAGGGTGCGTCAGCTTAAGACAATAAAAGGAATCGTTTCTTTCCTTTTCTTTCGCTCTTCGCATCTGTGTATGTTAGTTTGTTTGCTTTTGCTAGCCAATGATTACACTATCGTACAATTTGTGCTATTTCTGACCATTTTCTTACGCATCCCACGAATGCTGGAAACAGTCCCTACCACAGATAAGCAATGATGTTTGTTTTTGGACTTCTTTCCTTAGGTACGGGAGGAATTGTAAACCCTTTTTTGCCGCTGTTTATTTGCTCCACTATTCACTCATAATGAGCATTTTGTGTTTGCTAAATAGCTTCATTCTTTTATGAAAGATTAGTTTTTATTACAGGGAATGAAGGTGTAAACAAAAAGTAATAATTGAAAATTGTGCCCTAATGACAATTATAAACTCATCAAATGACAAAATTTTCATACCACACTTTCTACGATTTGGTAACTGATTTAGACAACCGCTTCGCGGTCTTGGCCTGCTGCAACAATCCTCGATACCGCTCACGGTCTAGCGCCGTCGGCTGCCAATCAATTATCCCGGCCGTTTTGGCGGACGCATCAACGCAGTCACTCCGCCTCAGTTTGGCCCTACCACACCTCCTCTGTCCATGTGGACGGCCTAAAAGGACTTTACGGGCTGGGTCGTCCGGTGCCATTCTCATGACATGAGCAGCCCACCGAAGCCTGGCGAGCCTAATTCGCTGCACGATGGTGAGTTCACCGTACAGCTCATAGAGCTCGTCATTGTAGCGGCTCCTCCATTGTCCTTCCACACATACGGGGCCAAAAATCCTTCTGAGCATCTTCCTCTCGAACGCGGCTAATAGGATTTCGTCAGTTTTGGACAGAGTCCATGTCTCAGAGGCGGATGTGAGTACTGGGACTATAAAGGTTTTGTACAGTCCCAGCTTCGTCCGTCGCGACAGGTATTTTGAGTGGAGAAGTTTCCTCAGGCTGTAGTATGACCGGTTGGCAGCCAGCACCCTTGCGCGCAACTCAACGTCTATGTTGTTGTCGGTGCTGACTTTTGACCCCAGATAGGTGAAATTTTGGACGACTTTGAAGGTGCGATCACCTATCTGTACATCACCCTGTGTAAATCAGTGTTTGTTAGCAGGGCCGCTGGTGGTGCCGCTGCTGGTGGTTTTTTTTGCCTCGTTGATCTCCAACCCGAGATCGAGCTCGATCCTTTGGTATGCTTCTGCTACATAGGAGAGCCTCAAACCAATGATGTCTATGTCATCAGCGTATGCCAAGATCTGGAGTGACTCTCTAGCGCCAGATTGAATAGGAGGCAAGCAAGCCCGTCTCCCTGGCGCAGACCCTTGGTGGTAGCAAAGGGCCCTGAGAGTTTTCCATCCACCTTCACCTGGCATGTGATGTTGGTCATTGTCATACGTACAAGCCTGGTAAGCTTGGCCGGGATTCCAAATGAGCTCATTGCGTCGTATAGTTTTACCTTGGCTATGCTATCGTATGCGGCTTTAAAATCAATGAAGAGATTTTAGGAGTGTAGCTGCTGCTAGACCATCTTCTCCAAGATTTGCCGCATGCTGAATATCTGGTTAGTGGTTGATTTTCTGTTTCGGAATCCTCTTTGATAGTTTCCAACTATCTCTTCGACGAATGGGATAAGTCTATATTGTATAACAAGGGAGAGAATCTTGTAGGCGGTATCCAACATCGTAATACCCCTGTAGTTGCAGCCTATCTCCCTTCTTCTCCTTATGGGGTAGATGATGCCGAGATTCCAATCACAAGGCATCGACTCGCTATCCCATACCTCAGTAATGATTTGATGAATTTCCTGTTCATCAAATGCAGGTTTTATACCTATTCTTGTTTTGCGTGACATTAATTTATGTCTTAGTATTTTTATATAGCAACTAGTGTCATAGTAATAGAACCGTATAAATGTCCATACATTTAAACTACGTTTATTTGCGCCAAACGAAATGCATTTCGAGCAATACATAATAAATCCACCTTTAATGAAACAATCCGCTTCCTGTAACATCAGCTCCACCATTACGGTGAGGCAGCAAAACAAAAACCTTTCCCATAAAACTACATCGAACTACGTTTCTTTTATTTCCCCAGCTTGCTATTACAGCCCCCGTGGGGTACAAGCCACAGTGCAAGACACACCGAGTGAAAACTATCCGTTTTCTTCAGTCTGACGGCGATGTTGTGCGGGATTTTGCAAGTCTGTACCGTATCTTACCGCAACCAGGCGGCAGACGACAGAGGGCAGCAGAATTTCAATAAAGGCTAACATATCTTCCTTTCTCCTCCTTGTGGTTTGCTGCCGCTGCTGCTGCTGGGGATGGAATTTAGCTTTTGCAGCTGGACGAGTGGCTGCAGCATAAAGCCGCTTCAGGTTGACTGACGAAAATGGGCAGAAGCCGGCTGCTTGCAATCATGGCGGTATCGCACCGAACTGTACAAAAACTTCATTTTGAGCTTGAGCCAACCACCAAGCGTCGTCATCCTCCGTCGCCCAAGACTGCTTCGGAAACGTTGGCAGACGGCTTTGGTCTTGAGGTTGGGCAGCACAACCAGGCAGCTAAACTCCTGGGTTCCCGGGCAGATCGGTGTACGCTTGACTCGCTCCAGATCTGGGAAAGCTTTCGGTTCACACCATGCTTGATTTTCCATTTCCGCTCGCAAACACACATAGGGAACAAAATAAAAACCGTTTTCTACGGTGAATGAAGATGATATGTATGTGTGTGTGGATGGGTGCATGCTGGTCGGACATAAATAAACCATCTTTTGCTGCGTCTACCCCGGTCAAGCCGCTAAGGGTCGCCACATAAATAGATGAAAGGCCAGCGCGCAACAGAGGGTTGCAGAGTCGGGTTTATTTTCTCTCTTACTTCTATCGTTCGCCATCTTTGCAACGATTGTGACGGTGGATACGGGAGCGAGCGGCCCGTGGAAAAGGATGCCGGAAGAACGGGTGGTTGATAAAATAAACATACCCGCCAAACCCGATGCTACTACTGCTACTACTACGACGCCTAGTTCACTGCTCCTGGGTTACGGAAGTCGGATACATATCGGCCTGGCCGCCTGAATTCTGAAACGCAGCATAATAACAACAACAACAACAAAAAAAGGATGAAGATACAGATCAGTTACCATCCTTGGTCGGGACGAAAACAGAAAAAAAACATTGCCAAACCATTCTTCAATGTTGCTTCTAGATGTGTTGAATTTTATTTTTAGTTTTAGAATACCGTTTTCTTCTTTTCCTTTCGCCGCCCGTCACTTATTTATCCCTCCGGAGCAATTCCGTCTGGAGCTGGGAAAGCTTGCTTTCTTTCTTTTTGCACAAATACCCGCACTACCTTTCACCCTTATACCAACAAGCCGCCGAAGGGGTCACTGGCCGTCACCGAGGCGGTATCGGCACCGATGGTGCACTTGCCTGGAATGAACGGTAGTAGGGTAGTTGCCCCTGCTGGCCTTTCAAAAATCAAGTGCTCCAAAACAAAACAGAAAAAAGGCTCAAACACATGATCCCTCGATTCGTATGTCTGAGTGTGTGTGTGTGTGTTTGATTTTTTTTTCTTTTAAGGGGTACTACTCTATCTTGCCGTCCAGTCTGTACACATTTGCACATTCCGGGGCAGCAATTCAGCAAATTGAATTCGTGTGGGCAAAAATTATCCTTATATAAATTTCTTTCTCCGTTTTTTTTTGTTTGGCCCCCGTTAAAGAACCTTTGAACTTGTTCTTTGATATTTCAGGGATGTGTGTGGATTTGTGCCGGGCTGCAGTACCCAAAACCATGGACCAGGATTTCCGTTTTTGCTGCTTCATATGGTGCTGTAAATAGTCAACATTTGGCGCCAGTTCATTTTTATGTCCTTTCAACGCGTAACCAATGCGTCCGTGTCCCGCTTATTGGGCAGAAGTTTTATTTTGGGAATGTTTCGGAACGGCTGATTCCCGATTCGTTCCCGATCCCGATATTGGAAGTTGATCAAATATGTAATACACTTACCCGGGCTGGTCATTGACAAGCGGGTGGAAAATCTGGTGCGGTTGGATTATTGATTTTTATTTTTACTGTTATTTTGTTTTATTATTTATTTTGATCAATCAAATTATGCAATATGGTTCGGGAAATAGGATACCGTAACATCGAAGTCCCTGCTTTGGGGTGTAAGGTTCATTGATATGCTGGTCGGGCAACACTTTTTACTGTGCATATTTAATTAAAGTGTAGATGTGATGATGTGAAACTTACCTAATATGATTTTAGAGCTATTTCTTTATTATACCGATATACAATTCCAATTTACACAATCAATTTCTTTCTGTTTCTGTTGAATTTTCATCGACAATAACCGCACACGAATTTCGCTAACTGAAACTTCTGCTTCAAACTTTCTCAAGCTTCTTTTTTTCTGCATCATTAGCAGCGTTTGCCCAACAACCACGCGGTTCTGTGTGTTTATTGCTCAAAAATAATTTCAATCAAACTTCAACTGACTGCCACACTCTGCCCACGTTATTTCGTGTCTTGAGCAAGAACTTTGCGGGCTGTTTGATCTTAACGTTGGGCACCGAAATTGAAGTTGCCTCGATTCCATCGGAGCTTAGATGAAGAAAGTGGTATAAGAAGAAGAAGAAAGATTTTTGTTTTTTTTATTCAATACCACAACATTCAAACCACAAACTCTCGGAGCGCTCATTGTTGGCGTTCGGAGTGAAAAGTGGGACAGATGTTTTCACGAAAAAAATGATTTAGTTTTATTTATTAATTTAACAACTATTGCATGTAATAGTTATGGTGTTTATCTAGGATTTTTACCTTTATTTTACCAACAATATTATTGTATTGATTGTGTATGCATCACAGCAACGAAGTTTGGGAACATTTTTCCGGGGTTTTTCATTTTAAGTTATTTTCACCAATTGTATTGCAAACAATTTTGGTATTCTTTATTTTCTTTGGCTTTAAAACCTTATGAAGTTTTGGTATTTTGCATTCTGACTTTCCTTGTCTTCGTTTTATTTGTAGGTTGGAAAATTAGTCCTATCCTATTAAAGTAAGACATTTATATTCGACTGCAAATAATATTTGATAAAGCCAAACAATGAAGTTATCGGTACAAATAATGAACATCATTAGAAACAATATATGTTTATTTTTAGTGTGTTTTAATACAAAAAACGCTCAACGTAATCTTCGCTTTCGTAGTTCGATGTGCTTAATGGAGACGCCTGGTGGCTGTTATAAAATAAACAATGCCGATATCTCACCGATACTGACCACCGGTATAGTGCAACGTTTGCATTCCATCCGCTCCTCCAACACCACCCCCCCACGTTTACCCACCCATCCGCACGCCACCAGGAAGAAATAGTGAACGTTAAAGTGTAAGGCTACACCATCACACTAGGCCCCCCAAACATTCCAGCATGACATCCTTTGACCCACTTGACCCACTCGGCTCGGCTGCACCTGGTGGTGTGGAATGAAATTGAATTAAACTTTCCACCAAACCCTGTTCCGGTGCTCTTTTGTGTGTGAATTTGTTTGTGGCGGTGGTGGTCCCTAGTCACAGTGCTCGATATCTCTCTAGCGTTCTCGGGATCATGGTGTACAGTACGGTAGTAAGTTTATCATACATTTTTCCAACTCCCCGAGCAGACCCCGGTCCGATGGGATCGGTCGTGGCCCAAATCACGGTGGCCAGTCGAAAACTGCAACGAGTGTACATCGTATTGATATTGCTTTAATTGCACTAAAAGCAAACCGAACGGGGAACGGCTGAGTGGTCCCCAGTGGTGCTGCCGGGTGGTTGTTTTCCGTAGTCCGTAGCACCTTGTAGTTGTTTTATCCGAGAAAGCATTCGTACAGCGAATCACGATTGCATAAGCTGCAGGCGCTTACTGGACTGGCTGTTGTGTATAGATTGAAATGAAAGTCGACGGGGGAAAGGATGAAAAATGATGCAACTGTACATAATGGAAACATGATGTCGGAAAGAAAGCAACACCAAAAGAAAGTTGCTGGCTGAAATCAAATCACAATGCGTTCGAGTGTCCGAGGGGAAGGAACAAAAGTGCTATAACAATAAAATTAGAATGAGCGCACAAGGGACCGTAACTTTAGCCGTTCACTAAAACAATGATCAATCATCTGCGTGGTACTGGAGTTGTAAAAAAAAAGGTATCAAATTTCATTAGCGCACCAAGGAGTGTGGTCCTCCTCTTCTTTTGCTCGAACGAATGGTGTTAATGGTTATGTTTTCTGTCCATTTTGTATTTTATTTCACGGCGACTGCCCCATAATCAAGCTGCTACAAACACGGTGGATGAAGTGCAGCGCTTTTTCGATTTTTTTTCTTCCATAATTCCATCGTCGTATTCAAGATTTTGCTCCATTAATCGTAGAGAAAAGAACAACGCCCGATCTTCCCGCGACCGGGAAGCTGTAGCACAGACAACAAACAAAGAAAAACAACTATCCGGGAACTTCTTGTTTGCTCTGCTTTGCTGCACGTCAGGCGCAAGGGTACGCGACCATCCAATGTACGCGTAAGACATAGCATAAGCAAAAGGAACGAGTTGAATGAAATATTCATGTTCTTTAGCAAGCGCCTTTTTCGCCGTTTCTGTGCCACCACCCGCCGTGTCTGGTAGGCAAGCGGGTGAAGTTGAAAGGACGTGTGATAGTTACGTTTATGCTTTTCAACATCGCCACAACAACTTCACACCACCAGCACGCTGGCGAACCGGTGGCGAACACCTTTGTGCTACATCAATCTCATCGCGAGCGAAACGAATTTTCATTTTGTACCACCGACTCCAAACCGACCCGCCAGTTTGTTCCCAGCTTCAGTGTGGGGGGGGACGGCGTGCTGAAAGTCTCGCCATTTTGCACAAGTATGGCCTCGTAAAATCATTCCCGTGACGGGTTACCACGCGAACATCCGCCCGCGCCACACCAACCAAAGTCCACCGTGATTAAGATAAATGAATTTACATGCAAATGATGATGATTATTCCGCGTGACATCGGTATTGGTTGCTTTGCTCTCGATGCAATCGCTTCATGTTTCCTACGGGGACGCGTAAAGGATCGTGAAGTACGCCACGCGTATGGTCGGAGAACACGTGACGCGGTGGCGAAGGAGGGCGCTAAACGAATCCACCATCCGACCCGGCTGGAACCACCACGCATGTGGGAGGGAATTGCATAAAATTATAATCTAACCACATACAGAGCTACGGCCCACTTGCCGGCGTGTACTACCTGTGCGCTGATTCTACCGGTTTTCTCATTTGCAGCGTACCAGTCCGTGCACATAACGAACCTAAACGTACCGAAGACGTACGTCCTCGATCGGAGCACTTACGATGCGGTCGGATCGAGCACACTGCCGACAGTACAGCACGGCGGCGAGGACGTTACCACAGGCCTGCCGATGACATCGGCCACCGAGGAAGCACATCCTTCCACCCTCGGCGTGTTGTCTCCGACGGTGCCGAGCGATGCTGTGAACCTCACCGACGCCGGTCTGAAGCCACTCATCATGGACTGTCAGTACGAGATTAAGGCACGCGAGTGTGGCTTCGTGCTCAAGTGGTACTTCAACAAGAAGCTCATCTACCAGTGGATTCCGTCCCGGACGCCGGTGGGAATGGTAAGCGAGTGCACCGAAGAAGCGAGTGCAGGAACACGCGAGCTCCTTGGAAGTTGAGTGAAGATATGCTGGGCTTTGCTCTTCATTAACGTCGTCGATCGCAAAACCGGCATACTGTGCGGTGGTACAGTGTGGCGCAGAAATGTGTGGTTTCCAATATCAGTGATCTTAACTGGCTATAATGTTGAAGTGTAGCCTTCTCAATTGCAATCGTAATAGCGCCCGTAATCGTTTCCCAATCGCAATCGTAATGTAACTAACTAATAAACCTTTTCTATTGCTTGCCCTAGCATCTTGCACAAAAACTTTATTTTAAAATACATTTTGCGTAATAAAGGCAGCTAATACAGTTTAAATAAACAATTGTACACTCACCAGCTAGCCACATTCTGTGCCACACTGTACACACGCACTCAAAGCTCCATCCATAATTCTAATTCCATCATTCCCATGCACATCGACAGTGTACAGTAAGGTCGAAACCGTTTCAAGCACTTGATGCCATTCCAATGTTCATTTCCTTTCTGTGCAAAATGTGCTGCGGCGCGCGCGCGCGCTGGTGGATCTCCATCATCGTCTCGAAAATGGTGTCGTGGGAGCAGAACCAGTTCAAGAACGAGCTGCAGACCAACTACTCGATGTCCGATTCCATCAACTACAAGTACCGTGCCTTGGTGATACGTAATCCGAAGCTGAACCACAGTGGCGAGTACATGTGCTCGGTGCAGACGTACGATTCGTTCGATCGGCGGATGGCACGGTTTCAGATTGTCGGTAAGTACTTATCCTGCTGCCCCACGCATACCACGATCCTGACGGCTGTCATAGACGGCAAGATTCCGCTCTCTCTCTTTCTCTTCACATCCGGTCGGTCTCCGGGGGTGGTATGTGATTCGATTAGACCGGGGATGTAATTACCTTTCCTGGCAGAATGTGCCTCGTATGGTTTCGTAAACGTCAGCTGACGGATCGTGTTGCGTTGTGCCATTTTACGATGTAATCGCATCTATTGATTTACATCTTGGAACGCTATCGTGTGGGAAAGCGTGGAGAAACGGCGTATTATGTTACTTCATTCGTTTCATCTGCTTATTTCAACCGGATGGACAGTTATTTATAGTTGCTTGTGCGTTTGGCAGGAAGGAGGACCATTTAATCACTGACCGAAATTGTTCTATTACAATGCAAAAACACGATTTATGGTATATTATTAATATTTTAATTTTACTTTTAAAAAATCATTTGAGGATCATTAGCGTTCCCGAGCATCGATCTTTGCTCATCAATCTGCCGGTGAAAGTAAAATATATCTTATACCGATTCTTCTTGTTTGGCACTACATCCTTGTTTGGCAGAAGTCTCGCTCCACTAATTTTGTGGACCGTGTCTAAGTGTTTAAGATGTCTCATGAGTAAGAATTTGCTTGCCACGTTCATTGCATTGTACATTTCTAAATGCATCAGTCAGAATTTGTTATGCGTTATAGTTGCCTTTGTAAAAGACATAAGCCCGCTCCAGACGAAGCGCAAACTAGATTGCAAACTAAAACGCGAAGGCTGGCAGTAATGTCATACCATACGAATTTGAAAGCATTTTGTTCGCAAAATCGTAGTTGCGCTTGGATTTGCGCTTCGTGTGGAACGGCTTATACAATTTAAAACAAAAAATAAAAAATTGTGCATTTTGTGCATTGTTTATTTGTTTATTTACAAAAAAGTTATCTGGCTTGATGCGGCCTACATAACAAAACATAATAAAACAAGAAACAGAAATCATCCAAAATATGAACAAACATTATCACAAAAAAGTTTTCTTTTAAAATTTACCTCGCAAAATTATTTTAAGATTACTAACACTGGGAGATACTGGGATCTACTGAGAAATTTATTTCTGTATGGATTCTAGTCTGTCGATTCGATATTGCTGAGTCGGTCTAACTATTGTGCAAAAGAGAGATTTTAAACTATTAGGGTCCCTCAAATCTTTACCAACGCGTAATACAAAACCTAATAAACGGAAAGCTTTCGACATAATTAATTCTTAGTGATCTTGCAGTGTCAACCTACTATCTAGCAAAACTCCTAAATCGCAAACTACGTTGGTTCGAGGAATTGAAATTCCGTCTAGTTTATAGTCATATACGGTAGGTGATCTAATTCTGTAGAACGATATTACAGAACATTTATTGACGTTGACACTCATCAGGTTCGTAGAACACCACGTTAAAAAGACAGACAGACAGTTTTGAAGGACAGCACAGTCGTCAGGATCAGAAACAGGCATAAATATTTTCAAGTCGTCGGCATAAAGTAGTTTGAAGCAATCGGGAAGCACATTGACTATGTCGTTAATAAAGATTACAAAAAACAGAGGTCCGAGAATGCTGCCTTGTGGTACTCCCGAAGTGTTGGTAAAAGGTGCGGATAACGATCCGTTGATTTTTACTAATATGCTGCGATTGGTTAAGTAACTGGAGATCCATTGGACTAAAGCATCATTTACTCCGTATTTAATGAGCTTAGCCAGCAGTAATGAATGATCCATAGTGTCGAAGGCAGCATGAAAGTCTGTGTAAACAACATCGACTTGTTTGCCTTTATCAAGCATCGGGTAACAGGAGCTTAGCAGTGATAGGAGGTTGGTTTCAATGCTGCGATTCGGTAAAAATCCATGTTGTTCTGTAGAGATGATGTGCTTGAATTGTGTAAAGGAATATTGTTTTAATAAACCAACCACATTTTTTCGTTCATTGTTTTTTTAGAATCTTGGAATCTTGGATTGTTTGAGGGTTTGTTGCAACAATTTAGTTGTCTTGACCTACCCCTTGCAATACTGCTCATGCTGCTGCTTTGAGAAGCGTCGTTTACAAATCTTACCACGAATATTTCCCTATCGAAGACATCTTAATATGCTCTACTAAGTAGGCTATCCTGTGCTTTTTTTTATCAACGCCTTTCCATGTCATCCGCATCAACGAATGCGGCTTATCATATTATAAGCAAACTAAGCAGATGCTTTAGGCCCCGTTCATATTAGAAGCGGTATATCATCATCCAAACGGACTGTATTGTCTTGAGCTTATTTAGAAGAGCATGAACTCAATCGAAAAAGGCCTCAAGCGCATGCTCAAAAAGCTTTTCTGTTTGTTGCTTCTGAAAGCATTGATAAAACACCAATGCCTGTAGAGAAACAAACCAGAACGAAGAACGAAATTAGATGCTATCGTAGAGTGTGTCATGCCCTATTTTCAGACTGATCTCCTATTATCTCAAACCGTTATTACGTGACTAATAGGTTTTCATCCGCTTTAGACTCTGCGTTTTCAGAATCTTTACATTACGGGCCGTAGTATGACCGTTTGGATGCCACGATGCACGCTTATTACGTTTCGATCCCCTCTTTCATTGTATGCAAGATTCCATTATACGGTTGCAAAGTTCCGCTAAGTGATGTAACAATTCCATTGTATATGACTTTGTGTAAATAGAATTACACTTGTCTGCTAATGCCTACAAGTATTGACAGAAAATTTAAGTGAACACTTGGTAATATGCTTAATTTATCATGCTAAAAAACTATCAAACGTTCATTCTATTCTGAGGAACTTGATGAACTTGAGGTGTATAGAAAAATATCTTAAACATGGCTCCGCCATTCTTGATCCTATGCAGAGATGAAGGTAGGACCATTATAATCAATTAAAACAAAATCAAACCACTTTATGCTTAGCTCAACATCTTTAAGGTTGTAGGTTCTGCCTGTTGGCTCAAGCTAGGCGAAGTTTTGGAACATTTAGAAAGTGAGGCACATCATCCGCGCATTAATCGTCGTTACTTGGCAAGGCTGCTGGTGGTGCCATCATAGTCGGTGTTTTTTTACAGTAGCGGATTTTTATTTGCATGTATAAATATTGTTCGCGTCCCAGTCTCAAAAGCAACATTTTGATGCGAAGTATACGATGGGAGAATCAATCAATGACCAGAACTATTGAGCTGTTGCAGTTATTATAAATAAGTAGTTCTTTATTATTGCTACTAATGAATTTTAGATAATTTTTTTTTACGTTTCCTAAAATTTTATTCTTAATGTTTCATAAGTTTTTTTATGATTAATTTGTGAACATTTTAACTTCTATTAAATATGGAAAAATAATTAAAAGGAAAGACAAAAACATGCCAAACATTAAATTATTAAACAAGAATGGAAAAGAACGTCTACACTCGTTTGCAACAAACTAGTGATATTACGCATCGTTTTGCGTTATTCCCCGTTGCTTGCCTGCTTGCCCATAAATTGTGAATGTAGTGAGAATTATGCAAATGAATCATTAAATATATAAATAACCAGCGTCTATCAATGCGGTACGGCCGGAAAATCGCAGCATAAACTAGTGGTGACAATGCGAGCGAAGTTTACCATTTTCCAGTATTGCCATTTTCATTTCCGAGAATGAAACAACACAGGCAAGGCAACGTGTTGGGTGCACAAAATATTCCTTGCCCGAGTTTACTAATGATTTATGAAAATTCATACGAAATAATACATACACACCACTAAAGCGTATATTTTCTGTCTGTTCTTTACAGTGCCGGAAAAAACGTTACTCCTACACTACGAAAACGATGGCGAAAGTGAAAATATGCTGCTAATCAAGTGCAGTGTGTTCATGATTTATCCCGAACCCAATCTGTTACTGATGTAAGTGTAATGAATTGATCTGTTATCGTACGAGTCATCCTGACCGCAACATGCGACCGGTCAATATCTCATTGGATAATTCTACCTTTTCCCTTTTTCCCTTTTCATCACACACACACACAGCGTTAGCGGTAATCTGTTCCTGGTCAGCTCGCGCACACTGGTCACCGCCGATGCAAACCACATGTACAATAAGACCGTTTACGGCAAAATCGATAAACATTTGCTCATCTCGCCGACCTCGATCAGCTGTGTGTTGTCCGTACCCGATTCCGGTTACATCCGCAAGCGCGAAACCATCTATTATGGTAAGTGTGTAACATGGGCTTTGGATGGATTGTAACCACACCGAGCATGGACCACAATTGCATGCCATTTTTGACAGAAATGCGCCCCCCCAAACCGCAAGTGTCTATTTACCTTTTTTCCCCGTCCAACAGATCCAACGCCACTGACGAAATGGAGTCGCCTACGGATGGACGAACGGGGTCACTTTCAGCTACTTTCCGACGATGGTGCAGGTCAGTAGTATTGCCGGTTTGATTGGTCCATAAATTTTCGATCCCAATGTCCTTCATTCGTGCAACCGGAAATGACAGTTTCCATTTCAAACCCACACTGCTAACGCTACCTGCCGGGCCGTGCGATTGATTGGAAAGTGTGCGGTTTTGGGTAGTGTTAAAATTTTGATCCCATATCCTATCCTTCCTACTCGCATCCACAAAAACCATCGCAGCACATCAGTTCCGTTGAAATTTAATTCCGTCCGAAGGCGATGCATCTGTTGTTGTGCTGTTGAGGCGCCTGAATGTATGCATTTTTCAAAGCACACCTTCTCATTTTATCGTACCACTTTTGCTTTGTTTTATTTTGTATCGTTCGCAGGCCAATTAAATCCACTTGCCGGTTGGTTGATTAGTTTAATTGTATTTCTACAGCGCGCTGTTCTCTGGCGACACGACGCGGATTCAATCAAATAGGATGGAACGAAATCGAACCATACGTAGCGGCGTTTTGTACTTCATTTAGATGATTTGTTATTCTTTCGATAGATAAAAAGTGTAACGAGATACTAGTGGTAGCGACAACGTGGTACCGTAATCGTGAAATGGATGCGCGCTCTGTATCTTTTGTTAAGCTTGATGACAATAGACAAATGGAATTAGAAAAAAGGATATAGGTAAGTAGAAGTAGTGTAAAGATGGTGTCATTTTTAATTATTCGCAATTTAGGGGATGTTACTCTAAATTTATTTTTGACCTCCTATAGGATGAGGAATGTGAAATCAACTTTCCTATTACAATGTCACAGTTTTTTTTCTTTTTCCCTTTTTTGGCTCTGCTTTACAAACCTCAAAAGAGTGTTTCCCTACCATTTCTGGCGTCCGCGGCTTGGTTGACCTATAGTGTTAGCAATTGGCCCGGCTATCAACTAGAATACTACCAGGCGTCTCCATCACTCCCGCCCAAGTAACTTTTTCTTCCTTTTCGTTCGTTGGTGAGGTATTCCATGATACGGAGCATGTCCATGATACATGTTAATGCCAAGCAGAAAAAGAATGTTTTACATCCTTCGTATAAACATTGCTCCGAAAAATGTAAAAGTACCGTAGTATGCTAACAATTTTCAAAAAATGCTCTGTAGGCAACATGTGCACTACAGCAAGGGCCCATGAAAAGCGACCGCCATCAAAAGGTAGCAGGTCAATGACGGAAGTGTTGAAATAGATTCTGTGGCAGGTTTCCCCAATTAATTAATATGCGTGACTAAATAGGCAACGCTTTCGCCAACAGAACAAGATATCGCACAATACGACATCAACACGATCCATCAAATCCGGAAGAAATACGCCACTGTAGGAATCGAGTTCGAACATTCCTACAGTAAAGTTGTTGATGCTGGGTTTAACTCTGTACAGTGGAAGTTTTGAATGATTGCGAAGGTATGGGTATCAAACTCACGCCAGCAAACGATGTCCGACATGTTTAATTCTACTTAAACCCGTTACGCCTTGTGACGAACGCGCCTCTGACGAGTACTTTTCTGGTGGGTACTGGGGACTTGACATCTTCATCACTGTTGGCATCGTCAAGATATCTGCTAGTGCCAATGTAATATAACTTCCCTACCAGCTCACCTTCGGCTGATACTCTACATTTCTCTTCGTCGCATTGCACTTCATCCATTGTTTGACCCTCTACAGCGTTTTAAACTTCCCACGAAATTCGGCATGATCTTCTCTAGATTTGTTCGATCTACGTATCGTAAGTTGCCCTGAAGTTGAGTGCAAAAGGTTATTTTTTTTTTTTTATTAAGATTTTGTTTGCCTCAAGGGCTTTACAAAAATGTAATACTTAAAAACTAACCCTAGACTAAACCCTAACACCTAAAAAGCTGATCACATCTGCCAACCGAAAAAAAGAAAAAAAAAACAACAAAAACGTAACAGACATTAATGGAAAGGGGTAAACAGATAAGAATCACCAGAACAGAACAGAACACCAATATACATTACAAATCATGGGACGTAAATAGACGTGCACGAAACGAGTAAGAGGACATAGAGAACTCGAACAGGTCACCCAAATTGTTAAAGCTGCGAATGGCAGCAAGCAAAGGATCGTCAATTCCATAGCGCGTGCGACGGGAAGGCAGTGCCAACATAGGGCGGGGACGAAGGGAACGGCAAGGGACATAGAGAGGGATGAGAGAGAGGAGGGATGGAGCATCCGTATCACCAAGCAGTAATCCTGCAACAAACACTGCCTGGGCCACTTTGCGACGCGATTCAAGCGTGTGCAATTTTAAAAATTGGCATCGAATTGAGTAGGGTGGTAGAGAATATTCTCGGCCAAACAAACGCCTATACGCAACTAGAGTAAAAAGTTTTTGCACCCTCTCAATTCGAGCTACAAGGGACACACTAGACGGGTTCCACACAACACACGTATACTCGCACAAGGCCACAATACAGAGTCATCAAACAAGCCGGATCAGATAACTCAGTGGAGAGTCGTCTGATCAAACCCAGTGTTCTGAAGGCCGAGTTAACCATGTCCAGAATATGGTCGTTGAAGAGCATCTTAGTGTTAAGAGATACTCCCAGTTCACGAATATCTGAGACACGTTTTATTGGGCATCCATCAATAAAATAGTCACCGATAATGGGTAGAGGTGAGCGAGAAAAGGAAATGACACAACATTTGGAAACACAGAGGAAATTGGCAGAGCACCAGGAAGAGAGAGAATTAGTAAAGTTTAGCAGAGAGTTGCAATCAGAAAGATTGTGTATAGGAAGAAAGAATTTTAGATCATCTGCGAAAAGCAGATGACCATTTGCAGGAAGGATAGAACAGACATCGTTGATAAACAAAAGGAAGAGAAGAGGGCTCAACACACTACCCTGAGGGACACCAGACAGGCAGGCAAAGTTGGCAGATAACGTATTTCCGATCTTAACTCGAGCTGATCGGTTGGATAGGTAAGACGCAATCCAGCCAGAAGCACTAATGGAAAACCCCAGTTTGGTCAACTTTGCTAGTAGGAGTCCATGACAAACACGGTCGAAGGCAGCCTGGAAGTCGGTGTAGATGGCATCTATCTGGCAACCAGAATCCAGTTGAGAGATCACATAAGAGGCAAATGTTAACAGGTTTGAACTAGTAGAACGCCCAGGCATAAAACCATGTTGGGCGAAGCTAATCAGTGGTTTGCACTGATAAAGTAACGCGGGAAAAATTACCGATTCAAAAAGTTTTGCACTAGCACACAAAGAAGAAACACCACGATAGTTTGAAACTATTGAACGGGATCCTTTCTTAAAAATGGGTACAAGCCAACACATTTTCCAAAGCGCAGGAAAAGTAGCGCGAAGGAATCATATGGTGCCGGCATTTCTGGATCATTTACCACAAAATGAATATTTCTCCGAAGCTAAATTTAACTCCAGCAACAATTAATTTATATTCGGCACAACATTCAGGGCTGTGACTCGGTAGTTATTGAATTCTTTTTTTTGGTAAATTGGGCACATAAGACTTAGTTTCCAGTCTCCCAACTGAATCTTTCCGGCAATCCATGATAGCAGCAAACCTCTTCGACCCCATCTTGTTTCTTTATGCCTCCCGTTCATCGATGTTAGCTCATTTGTTGAATTTTAGCTGTTTGATGGCAGTGATGACTTCGTCCAATGATGGAGTCCTTCCCTTTGGCATATTGGCTGTCGTACTGCTGGTCCTTCTTCGAGGTCTTATCCACTATCGTGTCTGTTATGTTATCTCCCTACATGTTGAGGCAAATGGGAAACTTGAGAGTGAATTCGATTAAAGTCGCATTCAACAACGGAGCACGAACATAAATTGTTGAACTCGCTGGAGTCGGTCTGAACACCTGTGACAACCTTCACTTACAGATGTATCCAACCTGATAGATTCGGGTAATCAGCCCATCAATTCTACCAACTCTTGCGACACTTAAAGAGCTCACTCACTCATAAAAAATATCTTTTCTTTTTTTATAAGAAAAAATGTATGAAAACTTATGAACTTTTTGCGAAGAAATGTTCTATTGTATAGAAAATGTACTGCGACAAATTCAATAAATAAATTTACCGCCGTTCACTGTCGCATGCTTACTTGTAAATCTTATCTTGACCAACATTTGGTAGATTATGATTATCGAAGTCAAAGGGGGCACACTGTGGGAATGTCTGCTTGATATCAAACGATGATGAAATGGACTGCTGAAATGCATGATGCATCAAAATTCGTTTCTGTTTTAAAACATGAAATTACCCAGCTCTACTTGTTGTTTCGTTATTAAACATTTATTGTGTTTCGGTGTCTTACATTCAATAGATTTGTTTTAGTTGCAAATAGTTTAGATTTGTGTTGTCGCTCGAAATTCAGTACTTTCGGTTTAATATCACCCTGTCTGGGAAAGGAGTTCCTTCCTATGCTGTGCTGGAAAGCTTTCACCGTCTCTAAACTCTCTGCTGTCTATAACGTTCCCTATCGCCCTCCCACAAGAGAAAAAAAACATATTTAATGTAAGAAGCATTGTATATTAAATCGAAGGAAATGCAAATGCTTCTTTAAACTAGGAAAAAGGCAAAGGACCCTGAATTTTAACGCAAACCGTGAATTAGTCGAAAGATACGTTAGGTGTATGGGAAAAGCACTTAAATTTAAATAATGACTCATGAACATTAGAACACGCCATAAATAAACAAAATCCTTTAAACCGTAAGAAAAGAAAAGTTAATGCCGGTTAACAGCAAAAAGTGACCCCTATTCACGATCTTAGTCGCTTTTGTCTGCACTAGAAATGGTGATTTTCTTCTGCAGTTTGCTGTACTCTTCTGTTAGACGATCGTATTCTCGGTTTAGGCTTTCCGATTGGGATTTCATAGCCTCCTTATCCTTCCGCTCCTTGGCCAGCTCTTGCTCGAGCTCGGTAATCTTCTTCTTTAGCTCTTCGGACTGAAAGTAACGAAACAATAATAGATTGTTAATGGCGGTGCCATGGTGATGTGTGCGATAAGAGGGTAACTCACATTCGAAGCATCACCACCAGCCGGCTTGTCCTTGGCGTCCGATTTCTTATCGTCGTCCTTCTGCTGATTCATCAAGGTGCGTGCAGCGCTGGTTGCACTTTGTGCTTGCTTCATCGAGGCTTCCGCCTGGGCCAACAGCACGGCCTGGCCACTGATGAGTGACACCAAGCGACGGATTACCAGCGACAGGAAGATGGCAAAGCCGGAAATGTAAAAGTTGCGCTGGGCTCGGAACAATCGCATGCTGTGTTGCATCTCCACGTTCAAGTGTGTTTCGGTGTGTGTGTGATCTACAATCGGAAAAGCATGATTCAATAAAGTCACAATCGTTTCAAAGGCTTGTGGATTGTTTTCACTACTTACCATTGGACGAGTATTTACGCATCTCACGGATGGCTTCCAGCAAGAACAGAACCAACACGGCCAGCAAGAGATAGAAGTAGGTCTGTGCCTGGCGGCTCAGCATCGCCAGGAAGCGGGATTTGAAAAATCGATGCCATTGCTGTGGGCTCCGGAGTGGTAAAACGAGCAGCAGCACGACAAATATCTCCACGTACAGAAACGATGCAATAATGCCCCAGACGAGAGTCATGTTGGCGATAGTATAATGCGCTTTATCAAGATTTTAGAATGGGTTCGGCACGATCTATAAATATCACAAACGTGAAAGCACTGAGTTTTTTTTATTGCTATTTGCACGACACCAATTCGTTCCGGTATTGCAAGGGTTCACAGACAAGTCACAATACGACGTACGGTCAAGATGGCAATGGCATGCAATGAACGTACGGATGCGCTTCAAATAGCCGCCCCAGAGACACGTATGTCGCTGATGAAACTTTGGACCCAAACAACACACAGAGCGAGGATGACGATATTGGGGTGTCTCAGGAGACGAAGCGCTTACCTGTATTTGGCCGACGAAACAACAGATTGTAGAACGCGCTTGACTCACCGTAGTCCAACAGCTGAAAATTGCTACAGGAGAAAAAAACGTTTTTGCTGCGAAGTTGGCCTTGATTTGTTGTTGGTACGCAGTGTTGCAAGAAACGTCAAATGTCAAGGGAAAATCATTCGAAGAACAGCATTTTGACCATTCAGCAGTTTCGAACATGGAAAAGAATATATTTCATACGTTTTATTTGATTTGTTTCATATAATTATAAAGTATTTAGTTCATAAAAAATGATTAAACGGCTTTTAAAGCATCAAACACAAACCAGATATAGAATAAGGCGCGTTTTAAGCACTTTTCGAACAAGACTTTACAATCGGTGGCGTTTGACAGTCGGCATTTGTTTACATCGATTTCCAATAACAAAAGATTCCAGCCCGCTGTGCATTTTTGCTTTCTAGTACCCCAAGGGTTAGACAATAGCTGTCCAAAGTGGATCCATTCGGAATAACAGACATGCTGAAGTTTTTGGTAAGTTTTCTCCAGCATTTTGGAAGCGATTTTCCTGTTTGCGCCCATCACATGATCGAAACGCTTGCGGAAAACCGTTGCATAATCGGCGTGCTGCGATCGAATCAACGATGAGCAGCAGGTGCACCGCTTAGATGGTTATTTTTAGAGCTAAAAAGCTTGATGCTGTATGATCGAAGAAGAGAGGGAAAGTTTTCATCCGATTAAATGACCTTTACTTTGGTTTTTTTTTCTGGCTCGTCCCAAACAGCTGACGTTCGGTGCCGGTGTTTACACCGGAATCTACGTTTCCCAAAATTATGAGGTTAGAGGAAACGATTTCCGACTTCCGTGTGTACTACAC
The DNA here is from genome assembly GCA_002091835.1 of Anopheles maculatus. Taxonomy (NCBI): domain Eukaryota; kingdom Metazoa; phylum Arthropoda; class Insecta; order Diptera; family Culicidae; genus Anopheles; species Anopheles maculatus. The sequence goes on from KZ063058.1 coordinate 44,501, forward strand.
AATGCGCATCGACTGATCATACCGTTTCCTTCCGTTTTCAGGTGCCGAGAGTGGACGAACCGGGAAAGCTGTTGGAAAAGGCGAAAGAATTCGCCGATCAGTATAAGAAACCGTAACTCGTAAACCCGGACAATTGCTGACACGCGGTCCGTGGGGCTGTACACGGTGCACACTATACTCAGGATGGCTTTGAATTAGTTCGCGCAACCCCAGGTCTAGGACCATTTCTGTTGAAACTGACTACAAATTGAAGCGCAGACCAAGGCTTCCCTTCATTGTATATGCATTACGTCTTTTTATTGTTGCCCCTCTCACCATCCTCTATGTGGTAGTGAAAAATAAATACAAACTGTTTACCAAAATGCACTCCCGGATGTTGTATTGCTGGTTCCGGCTCAAAGTAACGAGATGCCTCCGCCGGAGTACTCCAACCGTTTCTGCGGTTCGACGAAAGCCAACCAATCGGACGCATGCGTTGGAAGGAGCCCCATGCTATGACACTTATACAGGGCTAGTCCAATGTTGACGAGGTTACCCAGCAGAAATACCAGCTTCTGACCGGTAGCAGAGATACCTTCGATAACTTTGAACGTGGAATGCGTGGAGAGCATCATCTTGATCGGCCGGATGAACATCATCACCACCATCATGATGGGGAAGATACTGATCGAATTTCCCGACATGTACATGATGACCAGGTTCATCGGGAACTGCTTGATAGGTCCGAGCGCAATCTCCCATGATTTCTTCAGGATGAGGTGGCTTTGGTCAGTCTGGTTAACCACCTTGCTGCTGATCACGTCCGCCGACGGATTGTAACCAGGCGGTGCGGCAATATCGGAACCGCTGCTGCGAGATCTGCAATCAACACGGGAAGAAGAACAAACATTTAATACCAAAACAAGTATTGAGGACAACATTATTTGTTTAGCCTTCCGCCACGACGGGGAAGCGCCGTGCTTTGATAGTTCTTTAGCTATACGAACTTGGTGTTGAAATCCAGCGCCCATTTGAATTTCTTAGCCGGTACTTTGGTGGTCATTGTTAGGTTGCTGCGATCGACACTAGAAAGTAAAAACTATTCCACAAAATTTAGAATTCTTTATGGTTGAGGAAAAAACATGCACTGAATGTGTGTGTTGTTTTTTTCTTCTAATTTGCTGCTCCGCTCGTGACGTTTCTTTGACAGCAGCTGTCAACCTCGATGAGTTGTACCGTTCTGCACCACCTGGGCTCAAAGCGTCAGGATGTAAACAAAATAAAGCGGGTGCCGGTGTGCAGCGCAAGTTCCGTACGAATAGTTCGTAAAATAAGTGTACATCCATTGAGTCTATTGCATTCCGTAGAGCAGACCAGTAAAAACACACGCAATGGCGGACGAAGAGGATCCAAAAGAATATCGCTGGGAGACGGGATACGAGAAAACATGGTAAGGCCCTGGAAATATGTTCCGTATACCGTGTATGTTTATGATATAATTTGCTAACTTTCTCAGGGAAGCAATCAAGGAAGACGACGATGGGCTGATCGAGGGCTCGGTGAGCGACATCATCCAGAAGGCGAAGCGTAAGCGGCAAGCAATGAAACGCGGTTTCAGCAAGCTCGGTATGATGCGCCACCTGTACGTGTTGCACCTCGATGAGTTGTACCGTTCTGCACCACCTGGGCTCAAAGCGTCAGGATGTAAACAAAATAAAGCGGGTGCCGGTGTGCAGCGCAAGTTCCGTACGAATAGTTCGTAAAATAAGTGTACATCCATTGAGTCTATTGCATTCCGTAGAGCAGACCAGTAAAAACACACGCAATGGCGGACGAAGAGGATCCAAAAGAATATCGCTGGGAGACGGGATACGAGAAAACATGGTAAGGCTCTGGAAATATGTTCCGTAACCCGTGCATGTTTATGATATATTTTGCTAACTTTCTCAGGGAAGCAATCAAGGAAGACGACGATGGGCTGATCGAGGGCTCGGTGAGCGACATCATCCAGAAGGCGAAGCGCAAGCGGCAAGCAATGAAACGCGGTTTCAGCAAGCTCGGTATGATGCGCCACCTGTACGTGTTGCTCGATTGTTCCGAAGCTATGACGGTGCCGGATCTAAAACCAACCCGGTTCATATGCTCGCTAAAGCTACTGGAACTGTTTATAGAGGAGTTTTTCGATCAGAATCCCATCTCCCAGCTTGGTGTTATCGCAATGAAGGCAAAGCGTGCGGAAAAAATCTCCGAACTAGGTGGTAGCTCCCGGAAGCACATTAAAGCTGTGCACGCGCTAAACAATGGTGTTCAACTGGTTGGAGAACCATCGCTTCAAAATGGTCTGGAACTAGCGCTGAAGACGTTGCGCATGATTCCTCAGCACGCTAGTAGGGAAATTTTGATCATTATGGGAAGCTTGACCAGTTGCGATCCGAACGACGTACATTTAACGATAGAAAATCTTAAAACCGAGGGCGTTCGATGCTCCGTGCTTTCTCTGTCAGCTGAAATTCGGATCTGCAAGTTCCTGTGCACCGAAACCGGTGGAATGTTCGGCGCGGTTCTTGACGATGCACACTACAAGGATCAACTGCTGCAGCACATCGATCCGCCGCAGGCCGGCAATCAGCAG
>KZ063058.1:47185-76427 GCA_002091835.1 Anopheles maculatus
AGGAATTTTCACTCATCAAGATGGGCTTCCCACACGGCAAGACAGAATCGGGCAAGGAACCACCGTTGACGATGTGTATGTGCCACATCGACAGTGCCGATGAACCGGCCAAGCTTACGTCGGGCGGTTACCATTGTCCCCAGTGCTACAGCAAGTACTGCGAGCTGCCGGTGGAATGTTCAGCCTGTGGGCTTACATTGGCTTCCGCACCGCATCTCGCTCGCAGCTATCATCATCTGTTTCCTGTTCCACACTTTAATGAATTGCCATTGGAGCAAGTGCAGGTGCAGGAACCACGGGATCCGCCCGTGACCAACTGTTACGCCTGTCAGAAAACACTCGCGATTGGCACGGATAAAATGGTGTACGAGTGTGGTGCCTGCCAGCAAGTGTTTTGTATCGATTGCGATATTTTTATACATGAAACACTGCACTCGTGTGTCGGCTGTACGACGATTCCGGCCTCAGCACAAAGCTTACAGGCCCGCAAACCAGTACCACCACCGCACAGTCTCTCCGTCATTTGAGCGAGCGTAAGCATCTAAGAATGACGGTAAATAAGTGTTATCTGAACTTAGTTTAGACGGATACGCCTACAAGAATCGCTTATATTAAAGTCTAATATTACTATTAATAAAAATATTTGAATGAATCAATTGTTCTTCCTTTATTATGCTTGCAGAACATAAATGTTATCCGAAACAAAGATGTAGAGGTTAGAACGAAGTCCTTCAATTGGTTTGTCTGCTGATTGGATTGTTTTGACCAGATTTGGTTTGATCTGATTTATTTTGAACCAAAGAAATGTGATTAGCGCGATGCCTTCAACTGTTAAAGGTTAGTTAGTAAGCTTTTCTGTTCTCATCATTCTTCACCCTAAGCTGGATAGTAGGTACATGAAGACTGTCCGGACGTGATTTGATAGCCGTGCCGCCGGGTGGCAAGACTGGTACAGAATTGGTAATACTTGAATGAATTAATTTCAATTGTTCTTCCTTTATTATGCTTGCAGAACATACATGTTATCCGAAACATAGATGTAGAGGTTAGAACAAAGTCCTTCAATTGGTTTGTCGGCTGATTGGATTGGTTTGACCAGATTTGGTTTGATCTGATGTATTTTGAACCAAAGAAATGTGATTAGCGCGATGTCTTCAACTGTTAAAGGTTAGTTAGTAAGCTTTTCTGTTATTATCATTCTTCCCCCTAAGCTGGATAGTAGGTACATGAAGACTGTCCGGACGTGATTCGATAGCCGTGCCGCCGGGTGGCAAGACTGGTACAGAATTGGTATCGACCATCAAACCGCCCAAAAGCCAGAAATGGCAGGGCAAATCCTCTCGAGCTTGTACTGCCAAAGTATAAGAAAAAGTGAAGGAAAGTATGTGAATAAAATGGCTTCAATTCGTTATAAAAAAATATACTCCTGCTATTATATATCCATCAAGGTGCAGCGTCCGGAGATAGTATTCGTCTGAATCATAAAAAAAAACTTGTCTCCATTGTAAGCATAATTTATCACTTTTTTTTGCCTGCATACCACTTCACCTTAATTACGTCCGAAAACACATGCTACAACCGGTTTTGGTGGTTGATAACAGGGTAACCGAATGATAACCACCAGCTCAATGCGACAGCTCTAGTGGCTTTATTGCTTCTTGTTGGTTGATCTGTCCGAGAGCACGCTTCTGTCAGCTGTACTTGGTGTACTTTCGGGTATTTGGTGGCTTCCTTTCCCGTAGGCTGCACTGTAAAGATTGCGGAGGACAATTTTCGTTAACTTAAACACTAAAAGTGTATGTTAATTTTCTGCTGTTAATAGTCATTCGTCGATACTTGTCTCCATTGTAAGCATAATTTATCACTTTTTTTTGCCTGCATACCACTTCACCTTAATTACGTCCGAAAACACATGCTACAACCGGTTTTGGTGGTTGATAACAGGGTAACCGAATGATAACCACCAGCTCAATGCGACAGCTCTAGTGGCTTTATTGCTTCTTGTTGGTTGATCTGTCCGAGAGCACGCTTCTGTCAGCTGTACTTGGTGTACTTTCGGGTATTTGGTGGCTTCCTTTCCCGTAGGCTGCACTGTAAAGATTGCGGAGGACAATTTTCGTTAACTTAAACACTAAAAGTGTATGTTAATTTTCTGCTGTTAATAGTCATTCGTCGATCATTATCACAGGAATGTCCCAAAGATTTAGGGTATATGTTACGCTATCTAATCAGTTCAAAAGTAAGTAACGTTGTGTGTCTATCGCAAGTTCGACCATAATCTATATCATTCAACTAATCTATATCACTGTAACTAATACTCTCTGTTTACTAACAGACATTTTATGGCACGATTCTAGACGACAGTTGTATCATTTATCGGGCTGTTGTAAGATTACCCACGTCATTGCCTTCAAACCTGCCAAGCGAAAACAATTCCTTCAACGCATTTAATGCTCGACATTATTACTGCACTGATCATACGCGTTTGTGGTTTTTGATATGGCGATTACCATTGCCCAATCACCTCAATCCAATCTACGGTTCGGCATCAATCAAACCGGCGACGCCATGATTGGGTATTTCGAAAATGGAACCTGTCCGCTGACAAAACGAATCGGACGAGGGTTTCGGTACGTGTTTTTTTTTGTATTTTACGTCTTCCTCTGTGCTTTCATTAATCGCCCATTCAAACGCACGACCGTACCCACCATTAGGAGTTTAATTCTATTTGTTATCAGTGGAATTGTGGCGATAAAATCTGCATATCGCTTTCTGGTGATTACAGACATTTTTCGTCAATGTGCTAAACCATTATCTGTCTGCAAACTAAAAAGCTAATTATCGTTCGGGTATTTAAGGTGTCTAATGGGTTGGCTGAAGACTGTCCGGACGTGATTTGATAGCCGTGCCGCCGGGTGGCAAGACTGGTACAGAATTGGTATCGACCATCAAACCGCCCAAAAGCCAGAAATGGCAGGTCAAATCCTCTCGAGCTTGTACTGCCAAAGTGTAAGAAAAAGTGAAGGAAAGTATGTGAATAAAATGGCTTCAATTCGTTATAAAAAAATATACTCCTGCTATTATATATCCATCAAGGTGCAGCGTCCGGAGATAGTATTCGTCTGAATCATAAAAAAAAACTTGTCTCCATTGTAAGCATAATTTATCACTTTTTTTTCCTGCATACCACTTCACCTTAATTACGTCCGAAAACACATGCTCCAACCGGTTTTGGTGGTTGATAACAGGGTAACCGAATGATAACCACCAGCTCAATGCGACAGCTCTAGTGGCTTTATTGCTTCTTGTTGGTTGATCTGTCCGAGAGCACGCTTCTGTCAGCTGTACTTGGTGTACTTTCGGGTATTTGGTGACTTCCTTTCCCGTAGGCTGCACTGTACAGATTGCGGAGGAAATTTTTCGTTAACTTAAACACTAAAAGTGTATGTTAATTTTCTGCTGTTAATAGTCATTCGTCGATCATTATCACAGGAATGTCCCAAAGATTTAGGGTATAGGTTACGCTATCTAATCAGTTCAAAAGTAAGTAACGTTGTGTGTCTATCGCAAGTTCGACCATAATCTACATCATTCAACTAATCTATATCACTGTAACTAATACTCTCTGTTTACTAACAGACATTTTATGGCACGATTCTAGACGACAGTTGTATCATTTATCGGGCTGTTGTAAGATTACCCACGTCATTTCCTTCAAACCTGCCAAGCGAAAACAATTCCTTCAACGCATTTAATGCTCAACTTTATCACTGCACTGATCATACGCGTTTGTGGTTTTTGATATGGCGATTACCATTGCCCAATCACCTCAATCCAATCTACGGTTCGGCATCAATCAAACCGGCGACGCCATGATTGGGTATTTCGAAAATGGAACCTGTCCGCTGACAAAACGAATCGGACGAGGGTTTCGGTACTTGTTGTTTGTATTTTACGTCTTCCTCTGTGCTTTCATTAATCGCCCATTCAAACGCACGACCGTACCCACCATTAGGAGTTTAATTCTATTTGTTATCAGTGGAATTGTGGCGATAAAATCTGCATATCGCTTTCTGGTGATTACAGACATTTTTCGTCAATGTGCTAAACCATTATCTGTCTGCAAACTAAAAAGCTAATTATCGTTCGGGTGTTTAAGGTGTCTAATGGGTTGGCTTACTGTCGGACTGTCTGCAGTGGGTATATATTGTAACCGTTGCATTATTTAAAAGAAATCTTTTTGAATTTTGCTTATTGTATTGTGCAGGTAGCACAATGGAGTAAGTTAAGTAATTTAAAAAAGCATATTGGACAAAACAAAAAGATAAATAAACAGAGCAATTATTAACAATTGTTTACTTCCCTTAACTTTTGAACGGGGTTTGTTTGGGAAAACTGGATTGGCTTAATTACCCGCCACCCAAACATGGTTTTAAACCATTCCGGGATCGACACAACTGCCCGCTACCAAAAAAAAAAGAGAGCGCCAAATTGATCCTATAACGTGGCCCTCCAAAATTCAACATCATCACCAAAAGCAGTCTTTACTAAATACTTTCAAGCAGGACTTTTAAATAAATTTAATGATAGTACTTCATATTTAAATCAATACACTATTTCAACCAATTGGCTGCCATTAAACTAAAGCTTCGTTGCTATTCGTTGCATTGAAATCTTTTGATTTGCTCCTTAAAAGGATTCCGCTCGCGTCTTTTACCGACGGGCAACTTAACGCACTTTAATAAAATGATTGATTGAGAATCACTCTCCACACACACACAATAGTATATATTGTAACCGTTGCATTATTTAAAAGAAATCTTTTTGAATTTTGCTTATTGTATTGTGCAGGTAGCACAATGGAGTAAGTAAAGTAATTTAAAAAAGCATATTTGACAAAACAAAACGATAAATAAATTGAGCAATTATTAACAATTGTTTATTCCTCTTAACTTTTGATCGGGGTTTGTTTGGGAAAACTGGATTGGCTTAATTACCCGCCACCCAAACATGGTTTTAAACCATTCCGGGATCGACACAACTGCCCGCTACCAAAAAAAAGTAGAGCGCCAAATTGATCGTATAACCAGGCCCTCCAAAATTCAGCATCATCATCAAAAGCAGTCTTTACTAAATACTTTCAAGCGGGACTTTTAAATAAATTTAATGATAGTACTTCATATTTAAATCAATACACTAGTTCAACCAATTGGCTGCCATTAAACTAAAGCTTCGTTGCTATTCGTTGCATTGAAATCATTTGATTTGCTCCTTAAAAGGATTCCGTTCGCGCCTTTTACCGACGGGCAACTTATCGTACTCATATAAAATGATTAATTGAGAATCACTCTCCACACACACACAATATTCGACGCTCCTAAAAGCCGGATCTTGCACTGTTCTCCATATCGTGTTTGCCGTTTTGTTTAAATTGTTCCTCTAGTAAGTGCTTAATGTGTTGCTTAATTCGGTTCACTAGTGTTGTTGGGTTTCATAGGCTAGGTTCTAGTGCGAATATAGAAAATATAATGCCATATTATGTGCTGAGGAAAAGTCGTTAAAGCGCTGGAAAACATCGGGATTGTCCATTAATGTGACACTGTGAACAATAAACTCTCGAAACGTAAGCATACGTGTGGCCATTTTAAAGCGTCGGTAAAAGTGTTTTTAGGGAGGGTTTTAGAAGCAAAACAAAAAAGTGAAAGCTGTTTGTGGCAACTAAATTTGGTACCCGTAAAAGACTGTTTGTTGCAAAAAGCCAATCATGTCACAATGAAGTCGCGTAAAAAAAAAACTTAGAAGAACGATTTTTTCATTCAAACTCTCCTCCGCATTCTAAGCAGTATCGGTTGAATTTCTGTTACAAGGATAGCAAGATTCATCCTTCAGGTAGCAATGTGTCCAGCTCCTTCAAAGTCGTCAAGTTTTATGCAGGGCAATGCTTTCAAGTGCTATCCAATATGGTGGTTCCCCACAGTTTACGACCGAATACCGTGACATTCGCTTTGTGAAGGTTCCAATTGCTACTTATTATAAGCACGTGGTACATCGAATCCCTTCATAATTAATCGCACCGAACGCTTCGATAGACGCCAGTCTCGTCAAGCCCTTTCGGCAACCATAAATCGGTGATTGTGTCCACAGTCAATTACCTTTGGAAACGTGACAAACATACCACCTAAGCGCCGCGTAAATTGTGCAACAGTGTACGGTGTGGTGGTTGTGTGTGTACTTGAGTGCACAGTAGTGGTAAAGTTATTTGCCGGCTTGAAACATCGATTTGTACTGCACGAGCGTTAATATGCGTACGAAAAATTTGAGCCTTTCATGTGTCATAATTGCATTCTGCCAGCTAAAGGCGGTTGAATGTTTTCGGGAGATCATTTAAATTTTTACATCCATTGTACAAAATATGCCATGTAATGCCATGCCCCGTTCGGATGACCGTACGCTGAACGCTGGACCATTTATTACGGTCAATGAGTATTACCGGATACCTGGTGGTTGTAGTGACGTGTTGTACTTTTAGCCAAGATTTTACAATGACAAATGGATTGTTGATGGCTTTCACAGTTCAGCCTGTCGATAAAATTGCTTTGTTTGGAATTTTTTTAAACACTTTGCACCGAGCGACGATCATTTCTTTCATTTAAGAGATAAATAATACAAAACAACAGATAAAACTTGTTTCGTTGTTTTTTTCGTTGTCGTGAATGAACTGCAAACTGTCGTCATCGTTGTACCAAATAGACGACCTGAGGGCCCAAATTATGGGCCAGTGGAAGTAAGAAACGAGAAGTGGGTGCCTATATTAATACAGGTGTGCGTCCGGAACGGGTCGAGTTGATGATGACTGTTCGGCTAGTCTTTATTGCAGAATCGCTCCTGCCTTACTGTGATGCCATTTTGGAGCTGGTTTTTGTTTTTTTTTGTTGTTTTTGTTGTTGTCCGCAGTTGCTGCCATTCTCCGCTATATTATTATCTTGGATGGGATAAAAACGAGAGCGAGAAAGAAACGCCATGAGATGGGGTTGTGCTGTTGTTGGGGCATAATGCCGCAAGCCTTTTTTTTGCCCTCCGGTGGCCGGCGATTTGATTGTTTCGTTGTTTTGTTTGGTGTGTGTGTGCGTGTGTGTGTGTGTGTGGTGCTGTTCAATCCGCAAATCCAACATCCAAAACAACTGCTTGATCCATTCAAAATGGCGATGAACCTTAGTGCAGTGAGATGATCGACGCAAAGCTTCTTCAACCTCGAAGCGAAGAACGTACGCTAATGTAGTTTTGTGACCTTCGCCATCATTTCGTGTCGAATGTATTGGACAGGAAGAAGGTGGGGGACAGGGGGGGTGGGGGGGAGGTAGAAGGAGCGTTCCGTGTGGGACGTTAAATGTGTAAAAGATGATAGAACATAAAAATCCCCACAATTTAAAAGGCATAAAAGAACAATTCTACTGTTCCGCGAGGCGAGTACGAAGCGTTCAAGGTGAACTTATAGGAGGAGTGATCGTTGGTATTGATCAAACTTGGCAAATCCTCGATTATTTTTTGTTTTACAAGCAGTTCAAGTAAAAATTTTTCAATAACAAAAACTGAGTTCTAAGCCATTTACTGTTTGTTACACTGCCTTCACTCACTCTGTGGCAGTTATTTACGACCCCAACGGTTTCCTCTGTCAAGTTTTAAGATGTTTGCTGCAAATGAAGAGGAGGTTTTTTGTGCTCTCTCTCTCTATAAATTCCCCAGCCAAACCAGCCATAAAGTAAGTACTGTATGGGATGGTAAACTATCCCCCCATACATGCTTTCTATCGCATACTCCCTTACCGTAGTTGAAGTTGATATTAACGGGGTTTACGTAGTAAAAGTAAGTTTGTGTGTAAAATACATTAGAGATATAAGTGCCCTACTTAGGGTGGGGGGCATATCATCGGTGGGTTTAAGTATACGTAAAAACCGGTTATATTTTTATTATTGAAGCACACGGGTCAATCGGGTGGAATTAGCATTAGCAAAGCCTTGACGAAAGACCCATCGGGTGAATGGGGCACATACGACGCTCCGAAAGGGGAATTTTATTTTGGCTAATAAGCTGGCTCAAGTCAATGCGCTAGAGAGGTTGTTTGTGGATTGTGTGTTGCTGATGTGTAGGTTTTAAGTGTCGAGTGTTGTTGTGGTTGTCGCTGTCGGCAAATGCCATTTGCGGAAGGCTAGTCAAATTCAACACTCGCTATGTTATATATGGGAACTGGTGACCTAAAACTATCCAAACAGACCAAAAGTAGTATCCTACTTGAGGTTTGCATAATCTTATGTAGGTTTTTTTTAAATATAATGTTCTGTTTTAAACGCCGAGAAGTGTGAGGAAACAACCTATCACTCTAAAATTGGTAACAGCTAAAAAGCTACATTTTTACTCACAAACAAATCGAAAAACTCACAGCGCTCACATTACCGTACCGGCGCAACTGTTTGTCTGACGAACACATACCGATCTCATTAAACAAGGGTATACAGCACATCTCACACTTTCGGGCGAGAATGTATCCACTAGAGATGAGACCTTCGTTTCGTTCTTTTTTTTGAGATTCTCCCTCGCGCAATTAACCCACTTAGACGCCCTCGATCGTTCTTAGCACGGCGGTGTACGTGAAGACGCCACCGCGCGCAGCACATGCTGGAGGCAGCGCAATTTAACAATGAACCCGATGAGCTTATCAGCGTCACTAGCAGTCACGAGCCTAGCCTGGTGGCTCATGGAAAGATAAAGCGAACCCCCCGCTTCCAAGTGGCGGTGACCCTCCGTGTGATTTACTACCATCTGATCGATGGCCAATTTTTACGGTGGCGTGGGGGAGATTCCTCGTTTTTTTTTTGTTTTCAGGAGACGCTTATCTGGATGGATTGTTTACTACAAGCATTCAGTAAGTCCTAGCTTGATTAAGGATCGATCCATCAAAAAAGCGGAGGTAATACAGAGCGTCATAGTCACAGCACCAAACATTGCGCTTCGTACACCATTTGTCAAAAAAAGCAGGAAATGTCTGTTGGGGCGATGGTAGAGATGATAAACCATCGTACGCTGACTATCGTAGTTTGATGCCGAAGTACCGCATGGTACGAACGTACTCTGTGCCGGGTCGTGTGCGCTTTTATGGTATGCAATTACAAATGTAGCCTTGCGCGAGATTTGATCCGCCACGAGCTGGCTAAAAATCTGCATATTTAAACGGAGTGCGGCTGACCACGACCTACACGGTTCAGGGTTTTCCTAATGAAAGAAATTGTAACGTGCTGGCACGTCTCTCGGCCTGTAGGCACTTTCGCCTCACTGTTTTCACCATCATGCGGAGTAAAAGAGTGCTGACATTCCGCTAATCTACTACACTCTGCACAGAATCTTTATTGGGTGTGCATACTCATCCGGGTGTATTATGCATAGTACCTTAGCATCTTTCTTTATTTTCTTTCTCGCCCCCTTGCTCCCTAAGTACAGTGGCATTTCGAACGAGACGAGAAGTAGCGCATTTGGGCACGTTTTTACATTTCCCACTTTACGTTAAGAGACGACGATAACGCTGGTAACAGTCCAGCACGCGTCAGAGCATTCTTCAGCGCAGGAGCAGCCCCGCGTTATCACATACCTCTAATAAAGCACTTCATACAAGCTGATCCATTTATTGAGTAAGCTGTCATACGATCGAATGGTGCGACCTGTTGCCCGGGCGTTATAATGTGCATGCTACCGATGAGCTTCGTATAAAAATTCCCATCAATAATTTATGAGATTCAAGAGAGAACGGGCAAAGTCTCGCTTTTTTAAGCGCTCTCACCTGTCCGTGTGTGTACTTAAATGATTGCGTTTAATCACCGTTTATCAACTGAACAACCCGTCATCCTCAGTATCGGCAGCAGCCACTAATACCGGTGCTGCGAGAAACAATCGTACTGTGGGTGGAAGTCCGTCTGGTTTACAGTGTAAGACAGTAAGCAAAACAGAGTTACCGGACGCTTATCAGGTGCTCTGCAAAACCCCGGTGATCGGGCGCGATAGTGAAACACACGAATTACATCCCCTTTTGCCTTTAATTGAGCTGTCCATGCCAATTGGAATGTAAATGGTAGCGATTATGCGTTTGATGGATATGATTGTTGGAATTTGTGCTGCTATCAGCTGCTATTGCTCACCCGGTATCAGTCTGAACGGTGTGTTGAGTAATCGACTGTGAAGAATAATGATGGACTCTGCTGGTGCTACCGTCAATTGTAATTGTGACATCGAAAAGATCGTTGTCTTAAGGTAAATTTTTTAACTCAATAAATAGACAACTGTCACGGTGATGTTACTTCCGGCAGGAAAAAAATGTGTATGTGGGATGCGTTCGTTGCGTTGAGTATATGCAAATGAGCGAAGCCATCGACAAATTACCTTTTACAGCCATACTTCCGATAATCCTTCTGTGTGTTCTATCAACCGATTTGGTCGCAACACATCTTGTTTAATGTTTGACTTCCTGTAATGCAGCCGACGTTGACCGGGAGGTCATCAAGTGGGGCCGCTTTCACTGCGCATGGTCGTTAACCTTCTGGTGGTGAACTGCAACAACCACGAAGCATGAGACCGGATGACACACTGGCACAGTACCAAGGCGGGCTTGAGTGGACCCGCGAAATGAAAGCGAATGTAACGAGCAAAACAAAAAGCTGATAGTTGTCTGCGCGGCCTTACGACGCACCCGGTGGTCAATGAAACTCGCTCCGGGTGTGTATGCGCTTCCCAAACCGAAACAAGGCAATTCGCTCGAAAGCTGTCAGGCGTGCCAGCTGAACGAGACTGCCATTTGTCATTTTCGGGGAGCGGATGATCTGCTCGGGCGAGAGAGAGAGAGAGAGAGAGAGAGGGTGCATTGATCAACGAATACCGATCGGTGCATACCCATGGTTCACTGACCGTCCTTGCACATTGGTTCGACAAGAACCGCGACACCATGACAAAGTGGTGCAAAGTCTGTTGCTGTCCCTAGTGCGTCGATCATGTTGCACGACGATGACGAACAACAATCGGCACACCATTATCTTGAAGGGTGGTTTTTTTATTCAATTTATTCTCAAACTCTTTGGAACTGGTTCTAATCGAGGACGGAGATGACAAGTCACGAAAACGGTATCTTAGTGCATGGCACTGTTGGAAGATTGTGCAATAAGTTAATTACACCCATTCGTTCCAAACGTACCAAAGAAGGGATCATTTTGTCTCGATCACAGTGGAAGCACGTTCAAGCACAGGTGTGACAGATCGGATCGTTGCAACATAGCATACGGTGGCTACTGGGATGGAGATTGTTTTTAATCCACCATTCCAACGAGACCAGTAGGCTTTATAACCCTTGTACGGCAATACAAAATTAGTGAAAGCTGTTGTGCAAATATTTCGCTTCGCTAATGGTTTGGTGGGACTATGAAACGGAAGATACGGAACGTAATGAAGTGCGACGAGGTATATCGCTTTATTCTATTGCCTTTTTTTTTGCTGAGAAGAATAATGCTTACAGACACAGTGCATAGTGTGTGAAGCTTCCGAAAGTTGTCAGTTTACATCTGTGTAAAACGCATGTAAAATAATCACATCACAACGGCAAACAGTTGCAGCCAATCGAAACACCAATTAAGCTCGACGATAACACCACAATCAATCGGCAATGAGGCTGCTAATATGTCCAATCAAACGTTTTCATTGTCGATGCCGTTTATCTTTCATTTGTGTGGTGTGTGGTACTCCATTCATCCATGCGTTCGGATGCAATGTTTGCGTAAAACGTTAGACGTAATTCACACCCCTTTACTGCGGGCCACATTAAGCGCCGGGGTTTGATGTGCCTGCGGATAGGTAGTATGCGTTTAGCTACGCAAGTGTAAATTCATCGAATAAACGATAGCTGTTGTTGTTGTTGTTGGTATACGATCGTAACTGGTGCTTAAAATTAGAGTTTTGTTTCAAGCGTGTTCGACAGCGAAAAAGAGTTCCTGCTTCATTCCTGTGCGATCGCTTGTCGCTGTGCTGTTAAGGTAGCTTACAGTGGCTGAGAGAGAATTAATTTATTCCTTGGTACACTCTCGCCGCACTCTAAGTACTGCTACGGGGACCGTTCCCAATAGGTCATTGTGATTCAATATCACGAACAGTTGGTCAGCCGTCAAGGTTTTTTATCTCGAGTGAGTTCTCAACCTTACCACGCAAGCTTGCGGCATGGAACGTAAGCTAAATTAGTACGCTTGACGAGTTTTTGTTCAGGTTCCAGTCAAACGAGTTCGGTCCGGCTCTTATACAGATTGCATTGACATGCAAATAATAGCCGCTGTGTCTGAAGGGACCTGACGACATCGACAAATGCCACACACGGTCCATTATGATTTCTGCGTCCAATATGAACTTCTTTTGTTGACCTTGTTCTTTACGATTGTTATGACACTAAATTGTCGTAATTATTTTAACGATAACACACACACACACAAAAACCCACGAACTGGTTATTTCTTGCAGTGCGTTTTCGGTAACTAATTTCCTTTTTCCGGTGGGCCTGGCACTGTTCATCGATAAGCTTTTACGCTCTAAATGTCATCGGCTTTAGCTCGTATGAATTTGAATTATCAGACATTTGTTACCCACTGTAGTCCTATAAAACCTGGGTGAAAGTAGTTCGTTAATATTGGCATCGGAGGGATGGCAGAAATAAAAAACCCCACAAGATGGCCACTCGAATTAAGTCTCAAATCTCTGGTGCCACTCGTCGGTTAGTGGTTGTGCTAATGCAATTACCTTCTCGTGGTCCGGTTTTACACGCACGAGGCACAGCCGATTTGGGTAAGCCCGAAACGAAATTGATCGACCGTTGCCAATCCGTAACTTCCGCAACACGGTACGGTTCGCTGGCTCATTCGACTAATGTATGCACGTCGTGCCATAATGTGTTGTGCCCCCCATTACTCTCGTCACTTTCCCAAATCCATTATCTTTACACATTCGCCACCTTCACAGATATTCTCATCGGCGTGGATCATGCGAGCGGAAGGCACTTTACGTCGGTTCTGGTCGGCACTGACGCGGAAGAAACAGAATGAAGACGACGGTTCCGAGTCGAAGTTGGCCCGCGTCCTGACGCTGCTCGATCTGACCGGGCTCGGTGTGGGCAGTACGCTCGGGCTCGGTGTGTACGTTCTGGCCGGTTCGGTTGCACGCGAACAGGCCGGCCCGGCGGTCGTCGTTTCGTTCCTGGTAGCGGCCGTCGCTTCCGCCATTGCCGCCCTGTGCTATGCCGAGTTTGCCGCCCGTGTACCGAAGGCTGGATCCGCCTACGTCTACAGTTACGTGAGCATTGGAGAGTTTACCGCATTCACAATCGGTTGGAACCTGATCTTGGAGTACGTGATCGGTAAGTGTTTTTTTCGGTGGTGAATGTTTCCGCTGGGCTGGACTGGCTTGCACACTAACATATTTCCCCCAATGCATTCTTACAGGCACATCCAGTGTGGCGCGTGGCATGAGCGGCTACATTGACTCGCTGGTTGACAACAAGATCAGCAATGCGATGCGCGACGCAATGCCGATCGATGTCGACTTTTTGTCGGACTATCCGGACTTTTTCTCCTTCATCGTGGTGCTAATTTTGGCCGGACTGCTAGCGTACGGTGTGAAGGAATCGACGCTGATGAACAACATCTTCACCGGAGTCAATCTGATCGTGATCGGAATTGTACTTGTGGCGGGAGGCATCAACTGTGATCCGGACAATTGGACCATCGATCCGAAGGATATACCGGAGGGATATAATGGCGGTGCGGGCGGATTTGCACCGTTCGGGTTTGCCGGCATAATGGCGGGAGCGGCCAAATGTTTCTACGGGTTCGTTGGGTTCGATTGTATCGCTACGACCGGCGAGGAAGCTAAAAACCCGGAACGCAACATCCCACTCGCAATCGTGATCTCACTCATCATCATTTTCCTCGCGTACTTTGGCATCTCGACAGTGCTGACCATGGCTTTGCCGTACTATCTGCAAGATCCTGAAGCACCCTTCCCACATCTGTTCGAATCGATCGAATGGTACGCCATCAAATGGATCGTTTCGATCGGGGCGATTTTTGCACTGTGTACCAGCTTGCTCGGTGCAATGTTCCCGCTACCTCGCGTCCTGTACGCCATGTCGTCGGACGGTATCATCTACAAGAAGCTTCAGACTGTACATCCCAAAACGCAAACACCGGTGCTAGCTACGATGCTGTCGGGCCTGCTGGCAGCTATTATGGCGGCGTTGTTTAATCTACAGCAGCTGATCGACATGATGTCCATCGGTACGCTGCTGGCCTACACGATCGTCGCTGTGAGTGTGCTGGTGTTGCGTTACCAAACGGAGGAACTACTCAACAGTTCAGAGATCAGTGTGACTGTGCCTGAAGTTATTCGGCAGCTTGTGAATCGCGAACGTCACCAAGAACCGACCAAGCTGTCATCGGCGGTGGTTAAGTTTAGTGTTTGTGTTTTTGGTAAGTGATCAACAGGAGCCGTTGCTCAAGTGTCTTCAATTACATCTGTTAACACTATGTTTTGTCTTTCACAGCCGTATTCGTCTGCGGTGCTTGTGGTATTCTAGTCCCGGCCGAGGACTACATCAACACTGACTATCCAGGCGTCATCGTTGGGCTGGCGGTGCTCGTCGCTGTGCTCGTCCTGCTGTTCATCATCATCTCCATGCAACCGACGGACAGCATTAAGCTTACGTTCAAAGTGCCACTAGTACCATTCCTACCACTGGTCAGTGTGTTCTTCAACCTGTACCTCATGTTCCAGCTCGACTCCGGTACGTGGATTCGTTTCAGCGTTTGGATTGCGATCGGATACTTTATCTACTTCAGCTACGGCATTCGCCACTCGATCGAAGGCGAACGGTTGCTCACGAAGGCAGAACTTGCCGCATCAAAGGCGAACGGTATCGACAACACCGGGTACGACGGTGCTTCCGATGTGACGGATCGAAAGGATTCCCGAGGCGCACCAACGTACGCAGTTGCAAACGAATCAACGTAGAAATTCCGGGTCCTCCACCATCGTCCAACTCTAAAACGTTCGACCCCAATTCGGAGGGGTCAGTATTATGCCGACGTCAGCATGGTTCCGGGTGCGAATCAAGCAGTCCATTCAGTGTAAGAATTAGCTAAGTACAAAACGAACGGAGAGAGCATGTAAAACAAAACAAAACGACCTAGTGCGTACCACAACGAGACATGAAAATTCGCACTTAAAGTGATTGTGATAATTATTGCATACTAGTGGTTTAAGGTTCGAAATAGACACATATCAAACAACCATAGCTGCGACTTTGTTCATCCTTATTGTTCTGCATCCTTCGTTTCCGGCTCGAGATAGCATCACGCCGAGTATACTTATTGTCCTCACGAATGCAGTCTTCCCGGACCCTTGGGTAGGAGTTTGAGTTTATCGCGCTTTAGGAATAGTCCATTACACCAATCTACCTTCAGTAGGTCTTATAAAGTATTGCACTTCGGACGCTTCCTTTGCGATAAGGTGGCTGACGAACGACGAGCGAACAATAAATCAATCAATAAAAACGCGTGCCTACAACATTTTACCATCTAATTCGGAGTACAGTTATTGCTCCGTCATCGATTCATCCGATAAGCGTTAGCAGCATTAGCCGTCGGCGAATAACGGTGTCCATTGTTCGGTGCATATTATTTACGAACAATTTACGACACAAACACTCATTCATCAACCTAAGCAGTCTTGCGAAGAGCAGATTAAAGTGATGACGAAATTTCGTGTCCATTGATAAGCTGGTCGGTTTCTTATCTACGAAGAGGACAACCATTGTAAATTAGTTCCTGATTGATGATTGTGTGATGCTAAAACGGATAGCAATCTTAGCACATTACACACATTAGCGCTATTTAGCAGTGCGCCTACGCTTAGGCAATACGCATTACGCCGGTTGTTTTTCATTTGCTGAACTAGTTTTTGTTTTTCAACAAGAACAAAAAAACAAGTTGCGAACATGTCACACCTACCGTTTTCTTTTCGCTTTTATTTTTCCACCACCACCGTGGACCACATGTTGACCGGTGAGAGTGTGAAGGTGAATAAAAATTTGCATCCGGATATAAAACGGTACGTAGATCCGTAGCTGCTTGACCCACACCAAAGCTACACAACCGTTGCGTCAGCTGAGCGTACCGGTCGCGTCCCGGTGTATTTGTGACACAGGTCCTTTAAACTGATCCCTACCCGTGCAGAGATACCTATTTTCCCGTTTCGCTCTGAAAATAGTCTCAGTCTTCGAGTGTTGCAGATCGCGCTAACATTGTTCACTCGTGGGAATAGTGCTTGCCATCCGTTTCTTCCTGTAGGGTACACGCATTTGTGATTACCCTTTCACCGCGAGTTTTTAAAGCGTGTTACGCTGCTATCAACAGTAACGGCTCAAGAACGGTACGTGTCGGCAAGGATGTGAGGAAACAGTGAAGTTACATGGTTTTTCTATGCAAATTTGTTCCAAATTGTGAAATTACACCGGATCAACTGAGTGTGATGTTATCTATAAAGCAAGTTTAGTACTGTTCGTGCTGTTCGATCTTCTTTTCCACGTTTTCGTTGATGGATGTTATATAAACGGTACACGATGAGTGATTAACGATTAACGTACGATCGTTGAAAATTAGATCAACCGTGCATTTATTCGCATATTCACTCGCTCGAATCAGATTACCAACTGAGCGCTGTGCGTCAATGGCGGAAGCAGAAACGCAATGGAGACGCATGGTGCCGCATGTTTTTGATGTTTCGCCTGATGTTCTCCCCCACGCGGGGTGCCATTGTTGGAAAGCGAATCGGATACGCGACAGTTAGACAGCTTGACTAGAAAGCACACGTTTGAGGATTGCATTAATGTAGGCGTCGTTATCGTAGCGCAGTGCGAGTTCCTGCTAGCATGTTTGTTGTGCGTTTTTTTTTTCTCTCTCTCGTTGCTGAAGGTCTCGATCGCCAAAATACACAACTTACAGTGGGCATAATGATTTGCTACGTATGACCAGGAGCGGATGTCGCGGGAGAAGACTGAAAAGCGACAACCGCTTTTGCGAGACGTCTCGATTCGATCTTGTCCGCACGGGTCTCGCTATAAATAGTGTAATTATTTACAAACGTATTCAAATCATGAAGCGACCACGCGACCGTTGGCAAACATTTTTCTGCTTCACACGATGCTTTAGACATTGGTCAAGCAGCAAAGCAAACGGGAGAAGGCGTATCGGCAGGAAAGCGTTTTGCAAATCTTAGACTGTTTCGCTCAACAAACAAAAAACACAACAAGGACAGTTTCGTCCATCACTTTGTCCTAGGTCAATGGCACCTAAAGAACCATGTAGGGATAGCCATTTTTTGTGCGGTCGCACTAAATAACCTCGAAAATGCTTTTTTCCTTGAGCGGCAAGTACGGTGACAAGTGTGCAGGAATGTGCATCAGAACCAGGGTAGCGAACACGCCAAGCGATGGCGCATAAATCGGCCGCGAACGCATTTTGCTATTTTAAAAAACGGAACATACGATGGTACGGCAACGATTCGCATGCACAATATCCGCCTCATACCGGCAAACGGATTGTGTGCGTGTGTTAAGATGTGGATTTTTTTTTGCATTAATTTTATTGTTGTGACAAAAGCTACCCGATGGAGAGGATTTTGTGGGGTGAGGATGATGTTTATATTGTGACGGGACGAAAAATTGGAGCAGTCGTGTTTGAGGGTTCTTTTCTTTGCTTTTACACACTAGTTAGTTAGTGACATGGATGATCGTACAACAAAGAAGTTCATTGTAGCGATAATGAGATCAACCTGAGCACCACTATCGACGTACAAGATCAATTCTAGAAGCGAGTAGTTTGCGGCTGACTGCTTAGTTCATTGTCAGCCCTGCGGAACTTAATGATTGATTTGACAGCAGAAGGAACGGTGCCAACGCGTGCTTCGCGTAAACATGCTCATTGGTTTGAAGAGGCTAACGAAACAGGTTACGCCATTTTTAATAATAATTTGGAATCATGTGCAGACACAAGGTGTGAGTCATGTTTTTTTTAAATCGTTTAAAATTTTATACACACTATTTTCTTTTTATCCAGTTGTCATCGTTGAATACCCTATTGTCCTCTATGGAGTTCGCTGCTTCCGATCGACAACTCCAAGCGATCTCTTCCGAATATACACTGCTTTGTAGGCCGAAGTGCCCGATGTGTGTTTTCGATAGTTTGTTTTAGTCATTAACATCTCAAGACCAGCGTCGCTGTTGACATTTTTAAGGGTGTTAACTATCTGCAGCACTCAAACACAATCAGACTCAAAACAATTAAGTTAAACAATTCCTAGCAAACCTTTTAGTTGTATCGAATTGTTCGCCATTAAACATCAATTCTACCACGTTCATCCACAGGTGACCGGTGAAAAAACATATGGAAAATTTCTGGAAAGCTGTCAGTCGCAAGAAACCCAACAACGACGATGGAAGCCATTCGAAGTTAGCACGCGTACTGACACTGCTCGATTTAACAGGTCTCGGGGTGGGCAGTACGCTCGGGTTGGGTGCCTACGTGCTGGCCGGGTCCGTTGCCTATGAGCAGGCCGGTCCGGGTGTGGTAATTTCGTTCGTAATCGCAGCCCTAGCGGCGGCCATTGCCGGGCTGTGCTATGCCGAGTTTGCATCACGCGTGCCGAAAGCTGGCTCGGCGTACATCTACACCTACATTACGATTGGCGAGTTTGCTGCGTTCACGATCGGATGGAATCTGATGCTGGAGTACATTATAGGTGAGTTGGGTCTGTACCATTACATGAGTGTCATTTTGTTGACTTCGATGTCTCTCACACAGGCACAGCAAGTGTCGCGCGTGGCTTGAGCGGATACATCGACGCACTGATCGATCATCGGATGGGTAACGCCATCAAAGATGTGATCCAGATGAAGGTTAGCTTTCTTGCGGAATATCCCGACGTGTTTTCCTTTCTGGTTGTGCTAGTGGTAACGGCCCTATTGGCGTACGGTGTGAAAGAATCCACACTGCTAAACAATCTCTTCACCGGCGTGAATCTGATCGTTATTGCGGTTGTGCTGGTGTCCGTAGGCATCAAGGCCGATCCGGCAAACTGGGCTATTGATCCGAACGATCCAAGCGTACCGGCCGGTGTCAACATCGGAGCAGGTGGATTCCTTCCGTATGGCGTCGCGGGTGTGATGGCTGGAGCGGCAAAGTGTTTTTATGGCTACGTAGGTTTCGATTGTATCGCTACGACCGGCGAGGAGGCCCAGAATCCTTCCCGCAACATTCCACTAGCCATAATCACATCCCTGATCATCATCTTCATATCGTACTTTGGTGTGGCAACAGTGCTAACGATGGCACTACCGTACTACCTACAAAACCCGATCGCTCCCTTCCCGCGACTCTTCGACTATCTTGGCTGGCAAGAGATCAAATGGATCGTATCGATCGGTGCCATCTTTTCACTGTGCACAAACTCACTAGGAGCGATGTTTCCGCTACCACGCGTCCTGTACGCCATGTCGTCGGACGGGCTCATCTACAAGCAGCTGCGTACCGTCCATCCAAAGACGAAAACACCACTGCTGGCCACAATACTTTCCGGCATCTTCTCCGGCACGATGGCAATGCTGTTCAATCTGCACCAGCTGATCGATATGATGTCGATCGGAACCCTGCTAGCCTACACGATCGTTGCGGTGAGTGTGTTGGTGCTGCGTTACGAGCAAAACACCAACTTTATCGTCAGCACACAAACTAAATCGTCCACCGTGGTGAAACAGCTGTTCAATCTGACCTGCCTCAGCGCTCCGAGCAGCTTGTCGTCCGATATTGTGAAGGTGTGCGTGCTTATCTACGGTAAGTGTAGTGGTTCGTTCTCGTGTTTCCTTTTAATCCGTATTTGTAACCTTTCTTAACTGCTTTTACAGCGATCGCTGTCAGTGTAATCAGTTCGATTCTAGTCCACGCACAGGAAAATCTCAGCAACTATAATAAACTGATATGCACCCTGCTAGCGGCTATGACCATTATAGCAATACTACTAACACTCATCATATCCTGCCAGCCGACCGAAGAACGACAGCTTACCTTCCGTGTGCCGTTCGTCCCGTTTGTTCCACTGCTCAGCATATTTGTGAATGTTTACCTCATGTTCCAGCTGGATGCAGCAACCTGGGTACGGTTTTTGGTGTGGTTGCTTGTGGGCTTTATCATTTACTTTTCCTACGGCATCCGCCACTCGGTGCAAGGATCCGGCAGTCAAACGCTCTCGGAAAGTCAGCTAGATATACCGTTCGCCATGTTTACTACGGTGAAACTGTAGTTCTTACACGATGATCGTGTTCCACCAATATTTTAGTATGATCAAGACATTAGGGATACGTTTGTTAGTAGACAATTGCATCTAGGGATAGTGTGGTAGAAAAAAAAAAGTAAACTAGTGTGGCCAATACACAGAAAAATAAACAGGAACATTAGCTGGTATATGTGTAGCATTCAGTGAATCGCATAACAAAACAATGCTGGCCACTACATGGAACCGTTTTAGGTTAGGAATCTCGGGTAGGGTAATTCTTTTAGACGTTCATTACTCACAATACGCTCTGCAGGGAACACTTAGTATGTGATAAGCACTCATATTATTATGTTGTTAAATTTTGTTTTACCTTTTGCACGTATAGAATCAACAGAACACAATAAACTGTTACGCTTATGAGTTTCCGCTTTGCTTCATTAATCACTCTTTTAGAGTACGTTCCAAAAAGCGCGAGGATTTCATGGCCTAGTCCAAACAATCATGCATGGGTTGCAACAATAAAATAAACACAAATTCACTATTACGTTACATCGAAATCAAAACAAACGGCCGGTTGGAATGCAGCGCGAAACAAATTGGGTCATCCTTTGCATCAGCAGCTCATCGCACGGAAAAGTTCAAGAACACTTCCCTGTGTGTTCGGCTCGGTGATGCTCTTGAAGCCCGTGTGACCATTGATCTTCGCTTTGCTGCTGATCCACGCCGCACAACACGTTCCAGCAGCTGTCACGCCAATCACGTCACCACAATTCTGCCCCATCCGCTTTTGGTGGTGCGATAATGCGAGCGAATGAAAACCCCGAGTGCACTGTAACGGCGTGGTCGCGCGTTCCGCGGCAGGAAACGGGATGCGAAGCACATGGTTCAGATCGGACGTCAAGGTTGTGCTCGGGTAAATGTAAACTCGTTACTTTCTCTTTCGGTGTCAATGTCAGCCCCGGTTGGTGTGAGATTGGGTTGAATTAATCGACCAGTATGCATTGCTCATCGCCTGCCGCGAATGTAAACCAAGACCGGTGTAGATAAATTTGGCTGGGAAACAATTTTCCGCTCACGTTGAATTTTAGCTCGTGCGTTTCGCTCCACACGATATAAGCAGCGCCTTACGGTAGGCAATGCGTATGGCACAGTGAGGCGAGCTGACAGGTGCACTGAAACGTTTAACGATCATTTATTATTTCGTTTGTTTGTTGTATTATTACTTCTTTGATGACGTTTACACTACAGTTTCTTACGACGTTATGTTGACAGGTGGTTTTAAGACAAAAAGAACATACTTATACACACACGTACATACACACCAATTTCAAGTGATCTCTTATCGACGCACACACACACACCGCTTGGATGCTGGCCTCCATACGCTAACCTTGAATTGTTTCATCGTACCTCGTACTCGAATGTGTAAGAACAATCAACACTTACACTCTGAACTCTGCCGACCGGATCGCGTTAGTACAATGTCAATCGGTTGCTATTGACTATTGGGTTCTGGATTCTGGCGAGATAAGGGTAATCTTAACAACCGGCGAACTAAAACAAAAAAAAACACACACGCACACGAAACGGAAGCCATATGAGACCATTGCGAGAGGAAAAGCTTTACCCGTACTACAGTTACCAAACAAAGATTCTCTGAGAGCCAGAGAGAGAGAGAGAGAAATAAAGAGAGAGAGTAAGCAATCGCAGGCAGATAGCCAGTATACCGGTGGCTCGACGACGCTACTACTACGGTCGGTTGCGTGCGGTGCGTTATTCCAATCGAGACAGTGCGCGCGCGAGACACTCGCCAGTTAGTTGTGTTCCGTCGTCGAAGGTATCTGGACCGTGTGATGTAAAGAAAAAAGTGTTTGCTTTAAGCCACACCGTTAGCAAGTGGTTGATCATGGTATTGGTCTTCAGTGACAGTAAGCGTTAGCGGTGTTGTTGTTGTGTCCTGTGTAGTGTTCGGCAAAGAGGCGGCAGCTCTGTTATTCAATCGTTAAGCGAAGTGCCTAAATAATAATCAGTGCACCAGATTGGGGGGCAGCAGTAAAAGCTTGTAAAAGTGTAAACGGGCAGTGTGTCGTGTGGATCGTGATTTCGGGCCCATAAAATAAGCAAAATTCGTCGGGAAAAAGGTTGCAATTGATGAGTGCGGTTTGTCACATACATATATACTATGTACGTCGTGCAATGTGTATCAGCTGATAATGAACTTCTATTGTGACCAATAGTGGGCGATAGGGTTTGCATTGATTGCCCCTGTACTTCAAGTGATGTTTATCATTAGTCACCGGTGATAAGAAACGACGAGGTGGTCTTTTTATACCCGAAGAAGAGTAAAATCGACTGTGTGCTGATCTTTGTGTGCTGTTGGAGCTGTAAACGCTGTTTCGCTGCTGTAAAAGGACCTCGCAAAGATCCTGTTTTGCTACGCCACACGACACCGAACAACACGTCCCGAAGAAGGCAACGAAGTGGCAGCGGAGGTTGGTTTGTTTTACGGTTGGTATCTTTCGCAACCTGTATCGATCATCTGACGATGAGAAGCGTTTAGGGTATCGGTAATACAGAGAAAGAAAAACGACAGTATTTTCCAATTCCAACTGACTCACGGAATACGTCGTTTCCATGAGATAAACAACCGCATACGATTGATGAAACAAAGCGTACGCAGTGTTGTTGTCGACATGAAATAGGACCTCCATAGCTCTTATCAACCTTTTTCACCGTGCAGTACAAGCGTGTTGATTGGTGGGGTACAGGAATGTTGGTTCTTGAATCACGACAGCCTACGTAAACCTTCGAAGCCCCACACCGGCACCGTCACCATGCAGCATTCAGGGGAGATGTTACAACAGCCAACAGATAATATGATGCGCACAAACAGAATCATATTGTACCCGGCGGTGTGTAGATACTGCAGATACTGAGAGACGCACAAAACATCGGTATAGCCCTTTTACTTTCTATAATAACCGTACAGAAATTCGGCCTGGAATGGATTTGATAAAATGGCGTGATATTAATACATCCCATCCCATACGCACAAGTGGATTAATTTTGTGTTGTTTTGCACGATCTAATTCATCTCGCATTAAATAACGTGAATCAGACCGGTTACCGGTTCTAGAGGTGCTACCTGTTTCTTATCTGCTAAGATGCTACTCATGCGAGATTACGATTAAAGCAAGCATGGCTCGTATGTCATCTGCTGCAACCCGTGAGGGTAGTATGAGGGCATTACACAACACCGTAAACCTGTTGATTCTAGGCGTAACGCGCTAGAATCGAGGTGACTGTTTTTCGTTGAGATGTGTTTTTCTTTTCGTTGTTGTATTGTGATCTTTTTGCTTCTAAATTAACGCCGGGTCAATAGTTCCAAAAGCATTGGTTTTCTTAACGATTTGGTTCAAGCTACGCTTAGCATACGTTGACCCGGTCGGAAACCTTACAACTGACCTCAATGTAGGTCGAACGCTAGCAGTCATTGGTAGTTTGCTGCTTTTGGATTCAGTTTTATATTTGTTGAAAATGTGTATCATATACGTCTACGAATCTGATTTTCTTGAAACATTTATATTTGCTTGGTAATACCTAATTTGGTAGAAAAGCGTATAAAAGCTACATCGTTCAACTAGTTTTTTAGTCAAAGATTATTAAATTATGGCAAAGATTTGTAAAACAAATGTAAAACAAATTTTCATCATCGCGTTGATATGTGCCCTATATTTAAAATATATTAATTATGGTAAAGATTTAAACTTCACATAAGAACAATGTATGTGCGTGGTATTAACATTATCCCAGTAGTTGTTCGTCTGCTGGTTATTAAGTTTCTCTTAATCGGGTGGAAACCAAGTGATATGTTCAGATTACTGCCACGACATAGGGTCAAGTGTAACTTAATTTACACGACCACCAGGCGAAACCACGTGGAAAGGATTCGAATCAAACGGCTGTTAATGTCAATAGTTGCATTAAAATCATCATATTCAGCGAGGAACACCGGTTCGAAGCCTTACAATAAACGTAAGGTTCATGAGGTTTCTGCAGCTATCAGTAAACCGGTTGAGCTGTACGTTGATCCTCTCCAGGAAAGGAGACATATTCTTTCATACTGCAGCAGTGATAGAATGTGCAAAATGATCAAGTGTGGGAACCAATAGTGGACAGCAAAGTGTTGGTACAGCATTCCTCAACTCCAAACTGCAACGTCGTTCATGATTTGGGGAGTATTAAAGAGAGTATCATTATAAAAACTCCAACACCGTAGCTTTGTATAAAGTTGTTGTGGTTAATTTCCGAAGACTCTTCGGAGATGACCATGACAAATTCCGATAGGATGATGCAGTAGTTCGAAATAACAAATGTGATCCAAGCCTTTTGTCGTGATAAAATCAGCGAATTCGTTTTTTTTTTTGCTTCGTCCTATTCATTCGGCCGAGGCAGAATGAAAACAAGGTTAGAACATGGGACCAAGCATGTTCGGTAGCTTTTCATAATCTGTGGCGAAAAGCGAGAATCACACTAAGAGGTATAATATTCTTTATAACTATCTGATTCTTAGTATTTCGTTCTCTAATCTCGTAAGGTTTTGACCTGCCATTACTGACTTTCTAGCTGGATAATCAGCATACTTTATAAACATAGTTTTTAATGAAATTAAGTCAGAAAAATTGTCATTTTTCGCAAGTGTAATCGACCCTATTGAACATAATGTTTAACTATTTGTAAAGTATTTATAATGTGAAGCTTTGTTTAAAATTGTTCTAAAAATATTTAAAAAGAACCAGCAATACGGCCAGGCCTTTTCTTTCTTTTTTATCAATATCCCCTAATCCTTCTTTATGGTATTATTTCATTTAACCAAGTGGACAAGTGTAGATTTTAAGATCAAACATTGGTCTATACTTATGGTGTATCTATTACATAAAACAAAACGCACTAAGGAATATTGTGTGTATCGTGCGTGTGATTCTGGTCAGAAAGGGGGTATGTGTATAAGACCGACAGCGGACAATAAACAGTAAAGGCGCTTCTATACAGAGAACAGTTTGAGTGAAGCGTATAATTGGTGCACGGAAGAAAAGGTTGCGTATGCGAAGGATTTGCATGAGTATCAGAACGCCCGTATCGGAAAGCGTATTTGGTGATAGGTTATTGACCGCAGCAGCATCCGTTAGTAAGCGAACTTGTGTGCGAAGCTGCAATTTACGTGTATGTGAAACGATTTGATGCGTTGAATTTTGTCCGCGCTTGTGAGAGACAGAGAAAGAGATATACAGTGTAAACGCGCGTACCGTGAGTTTGTGTGAGCGTTGTGATCAGGACAGTGAACGGTTAATCAACGTTACGGAGCATTTGTGCAAATTTTATCGTTGGTTTGAACCATTGCGTAAGGACAAGCTTTAGCGTCGGTTTTAACCATTGCGTACTGCGGACTGTCAAGCGTAGAACAAGTTAGCGTCGGTGTCAGCCATTTCATTCTACAGCGAGTTGCGCGCGAAAGGATATATTGGCGTCGTTTTCAGCCAACGCGCCTAAGGTTCATTGAACAGTGATCGTAGAATTCATGTGTGCGTGCAACCTTCGTTAGTGGTACAAGTGCGTAGAACATTACGAGTGCATCGGGATAAAGCAAGTGCAAACAAGTATCTCCAGTGGTCAGCAATCATCCGTCGTGTAAGTAAATGGGCATTAGGAAGAATCATAGAAGTTCATCCAGGAAAAGATGGAACTGTGCGTGTGGCGACGATTCGCACGGTAAATAATAGTAAGGTTAAGAGGCCAGTTGCGAAATTGTGCATATTACCAATATGAAATAATGAATAAGTGTGAATACAAGAAGTGTAAGAGGAAGTAAGGTGAAGGTATCGTGAATTTGAATTGAATTGATATGAATTAATTAAGTAAAATTTAGGAAATTTTAGGTGGTCGGAATGTTGGGGAATACGACTACGATTAGGCAATCAAAACACATGAATTATAGTTTATAGCAGTAAGTTAGTATTAGTGCAATGTAATTGTAATTAGCAAGTACCTGAATAAATGTAAATTAGTCTTAAGCGTAACCCCAACCAGAGGAGATATATTGTGAAGAGCGATCCGAAATGTTCCTTTGCCTGCTATCGCCTCGTTTATCTTGCCGCACAGCAAAGCACTATCGGTATCTGCTGATAGCTGGAGCCGAAGATAATTTGAAGGCGTCCGTTTCCCAATACCTATTTGCCGCTGGTATGGTTGCAGCAGTGGACTCTCCCTGATAGCGGAGTACATCTCCAAGTAGCCCACTTCTCCCTCCGGTACTACCTGGATTTCGTCGAGCCGCCTTTTTGCGGGCCGGCGCTTCTCCTGTTGCAGCAGCTGATTCCGCTGCTGCTGCCACCGCTGCCCCTGAAGGTTGGCGTAGATCCGGTGTTTAGGACCTCTAGCCCAAGGTTTTCCACTAGCTGAAGGAGGGCCACGCCCTTCGAGCAGGTTCTTCCACTCCCCCACGCTGTGTGCTTGGCATTGAAGTCGCCAGCTAGCACGACTCTGGTATGGCCCTGGGCTAGGACGTCAATCCTATCGAGGGCTTCCTCGAACTGTGACAACCCATAGGACGGCGAAATGTAGCAATTTATGATGCAGATTCCTCCGACGTCTGCTGCTACAATCCCTGGGATTGCCACGCTCCTTACGCGCTGAAGGGGAAGCCGACGACCGATGGTGATGATGGCCGCCCGCTTATCACAGTCCGTAACCCAATTCCCGTTGTTAGTTGGGACGCTGTAAATTTCAGCTAGGAGCAAGACATCTACCCGCTCCGTATTCGCCTTCTGGAACGCTAGGTTCTGAGCCTCCTTGCAGTGATTTATGTTAATTTGTAGGACGTCCATTAACACGATGCATGCAATGTATTTTCTCCTCGACATTCGGCAGCTGCGAAGCGATGTCGGCCACCGCAAGCCAGGCACCTGACCTCGTTCCGACAAGAAGCTGCTTTGTGCGATGTTTCGCCGAATCGCACACAAACATTAGATCGATCCGCCCCGGTGCAAGAACTCGCACGATGACCGCGTTCGAGGCATCTGTAGCATCGTTGGAGGGCTGATGGCAGCTTAGGCGCTTCCCGGACTGGACAGGAGGAGTAGCACACCAACAAGCGACCTCCAAATAGCAGATGCTCCGCCTCCGTTCGTGGCAAGCGAACTTTCGCTCTTTGCGTACCGTCGAAGCGGACCCACATAGTGATGGTGGCCACCGTCGCCTGTTTTTCCAGGCGGGCCAGAATTGCCTGGCGCAGTGTATCTTCGGTGGCCAGTGGGTCGATGTCAGATATGATGACATCCGACAATTCCGCGACTACGCGAGCCGTTCCTTTGCCTGCTATCGCCTCGTTTATCTTGCCGCACAGCAAAGCACTATCGGTATCTGCTGATAGCTGGAGCCGAAGATAATTTGAAGGCGTCCGTTTCCCAATACCTATTTGCCGCTGGTATGGTTGCAGCAATGGACTCTCCCTGATAGCGGAGTACATCTCCAAGTAGCCCACTTCTCCCTCCGGTACTACCTGGATTTCGTCGAGCCGCCTTTTTGCGGGCCGGCGCTTCTCCTGTTGCAGCAGCTGATTCCGCTGCTGCTGCTGCTGCGACAGGTGTTGCTGTCGCTGATGCTGCTGATGTTGTTGAGCACCCTGCTGTCGTGGCTTGCGGCCCACTATCAGCCCACTTGCCTCCATCCTCATTTCCAGTCAATGGAGGAAAGTCGCGCTGCGACTGTTGTCGCCATTCCCTCGACATTCGGCAGCTGCGAAGCGATGTCGGCCACCGCAAGCCAGGCACCTGACCTCGTTCCGACAAGAAGCTGCTTTGTGCGATGTTTCGCCGCACCGCACGCAAACATTAGATCGATCCGCCCCGGTGCAAGAACTCGCACGATGACCGCGTTCGAGGCATCTGTAGCATCGTTGGAGGGCTGATGGCAGCTTAGGCGCTTCCCGGACTGGACAGGAGGAGTAGCACACCAACAAGCGACCTCCAAATAGCAGATGCTCCGCCTCCGTTCGTGGCAAGCGAACTTTCGCTCTTTGCGTACCGTCGAAGAGTTAGTATTAGTGCAATGTAATTGTAATTAGCAAGTACCTGAATAAATGTAAATTAGTCTTAAGCGTAACCCCAACCAGAGTAGATGTGTGAAGAGCGATCCGAAAGTAAATGAGCTATCGAAACACCGACAATTCCGCGACTACGCGAGCCGTTCCTTTGCCTGCTATCGCCTCGTTTATCTTGCCGCACAGCAAAGCACTATCGGTATCTGCTGATAGCTGGAGCCGAAGATAATTTGAAGGCGTCCGTTTCCCAATACCTATTTGCCGCTGGTATGGTTGCAGCAATGGACTCTCCCTGATAGCGGAGTACATCTCCAAGTAGCCCACTTCTCCCTCCGGTACTACCTGGATTTCGTCGAGCCGCCTTTTTGCGGGCCGGCGCTTCTCCTGTTGCAGCAGCTGATTCCGCTGCTGCTGCTGCTGCGACAGGTGTTGCTGTCGCTGATGCTGCTGATGTTGTTGAGCACCCTGCTGTCGTGGCTTGCGGCCCACTATCAGCCCACTTGCCTCCATCCTCATTTCCAGTCAATGGAGGAAAGTCGCGCTGCGACTGTTGTCGCCATTCCTGATTCTGCTGCTGCTGCTGCTGCTGCTGCTGTGCCTGTTGCTGCTGTGGCTGTTGCTGCTGTGGCTGCTGTTTCTGTCGAGCCACCTGCTGGCGTGCTGGCTTGCGGCGAACCACCTCCGACCAGGTTCCGCTTTCCCGTTCCTGAGGCGGGGCCATCGTTGCCACCGCCACACAGACAACCTCTG